>WCAA01000097.1:0-76872 GCA_010623925.1 Antarctomyces pellizariae
CCCCCCCACCAGCCACCTAGTAGTCCTTTTTCGTTCCCATCAGGCAGATTGTTCCTATATACAACCCCAATTGTACCACGCTTCAAATCGAATACCCTCGCATTTTTCTCTCCACGGGTTGCTTTGGCGCCTTCCTCTCCTTCCTCTCCAGCAAGCCAATCAAATAATTCCTAAAACTTTTCATATTGAACTCTTCTTCAACCTAATCCTTCATCCTGAAACATCTTCTCCTTTTTCAGCCTCTCTTCTTCAGCTTTATAGTTCCATTCTATCAGCTTGAAAGTTCTCAGCTTCGTCACTGTGGCTCTTGCGACTTAAGCGCCTAATCGAGTGCTCTTTGAGCCCTCTGCCCGGCAGAGTTGCAGCGTTCAGTTGTCCTGACTTTTCTAAGGCGTGGTGGATTGATGCGGGTGGGCCCGATGAACTCGATTGGGGATGTTGTGGTGGCCATTGTGGCAGTTTCTGAGATGTTGATGGGTTAGAGCTCGTGATGCTAAGACGTTAAAATAACCTTCCTTTAATAATGGCTAACATCTCAAAAAATTTGAGGGCGTCATAATCGCAAAATATGTAAAGTAGCAATAATTTTCTTTTGTATTTGGGTGTGAACAAAGAAGGTCAGGCAAAAAAAACTGTAGCAAGTGTCTCCATTGTTTGGGTGTGTAAGCCAGCAAGGCATCTTCCCGCAACCAATTTCTCCTTGCGTCTCCTCGCGACCTCAAAACAGCCGGCTTCCCATCCTCTAAAACGTAAAGCAAACGCCCTTCATGCTGTGTCATACCACCCGTGGTATATACTCAAAACTCCCTCGCTATGCGTGCCCCCTCATGCTGAAAAAATGCTGTAATCCTCTCCACCTGTATGTGACAATGTTTCTCCTCAATCGAGAAGAAAAGAAAGACGCCTATCCCCTCTGACTAGCAGGGGAGCGCAACGACATAAGAGAGCCAGCCACTCAAGCGTGGTATAGATGTGATATGGCGAGACTGGTGGCTATGCCGAACCAGTTTATAATATGTAGTCCAGGTTGTGGATTGTGTTCGTTGTTTCGAGGTATAGTGTCTAACCGAGGTATGGCGTCGAGAAACCGATTAAGCAGCGGCTATGCCGTGCCGTCCAAACCGATGGCAAAGTTATGTGAACAAGGCGTGGTGTGTTGACCAGCGGCTATGCCGTACTGGTTGACCAAGCCGTGGTCGAGGTGTTGTGTTTTGACTTTTCGTGTGTTTTTCACGCAAAGCGGTGGGTGCTGGGTGTTGTGCTTCAAAATGTGCTGACGGAAAATGCGCTGCTCTAAACGGACAAACGACGGACGATGTTCGAATGTGCTGAACGATGAGTGCAAAGCTGCAGTGAGAATGTAAGCCAGTCTGTTGCTATGGGATAGCAGTTCATCTCCCATGCCTTCGGTGCTTGTTCGTCCTTGCGATATGTGAATTGCATGTTTGGTGATCAATTCGCGTATTGTTTGTGCTTTTTCCGTTTCCTTATCGCATGTACCAATAGTGATCAAGCACTGAACCTGATATGGGCCACACTCGCCTGAAACCTAACGCACGTCGCAGCATGGACCTCTGACGCCCTCCGCCTATGCTGCTTATGACTCCTCTCAATCTCTGCGCACGCTCAAATATATACTCCTCCACGCCAGACGAAGAGAACTTCCCTTGCTTGTGCCGTCTCTGTCGTTTCGGAGTCGTAGGCTGTGGAGGCAAAGGCTTGCGCAAATCGTCTTTATAAGGGCTTGTGAACACTGATGGTTTCAGTGGTGGACCAGGAGTGGAAATGTAGTTTGCGCGCACATCCTCCGTGCTAATCGCCCACTGCCCGTTCATGTCGAATGGGTTATCGCCACTCTAGGCCACCCCGTAATGCTGCTCGTCCGTGGTGAAGATTTACCTGAACTCTTCCGCGAAGACTTGCCAGAACGAGAAGGAGTAGACTGAACGTTTGTTGCTTGTTGCGAACCAGGAGTAACCCACTCCTCCCTCAAAAATAAATCATACCCTTCACCACCCGGGGCCCCACCTTCATCTCGACGGTCACCAACGGCCAAATACTCATACATGTCGGCCCCCTACTGCCTCCCTCCCCTCCCATCGCCGCTCTTCTCCTTCCCCTTTGTCATCTTTTTGGCATTGCGCTTGAACTTCAGGATGCGTTGCTTCAACCAGATGAGGAAGGCAGTCCAGCGGGAGTGAGCCTCAGACTTGGCGTTAAGCAGCTTCTCTTTGGCTTCTCTGATCTTCGGTGACGCCTCTCTACCTCTACCATCTGGGCCGATGTCGGGGTTGAGAGTCGGGTTGAAAGTTGGGTTGAGTGTTGGGTCTCCGGCTTCGCGTGTAGTGTATGGCTCGCCCGTGTCAAGGAATGCTGGGGCTTCGGTATTGAGGCGGTCGATGCGGTCTGGGTCATCACCATACCTACCGACTCCGTAGGCATAGTCGCGGGAGTTGCTGTTGCTGTGTCCTGGCGTCCAAGGGCTGAACATAGGTTCTTCGGTCCTGCGTTGCTCAGGAGACATCATGCCCGCCGTGCCATCACTGTCTTTCGTTCCGCCAGTGCCGCCAGTCATCATGGTAGCTCCGGTCCCAGCACGGGTGCGTCCATCCTTCTCATCTATGCCTGGAGCAGTTGGAGAATATGGGTTATACCCCTCACTCACCCTGGTAGCATTGGTTCCAGACCTGCCCCTGCCAAAGGATTCGGAAGTACTCGATCTACCGCGTTCGCGCTTCTCGGCTTTCTTGCGCTCGGCCTCATCTTTCTTCGCTCGCTTCTTCTCCTCCCTCTCCCTAATCTTCGCCTCCTTGGCCGCCTCTCTGGCGTGCCACATCTCGCGCGCCTCCTCTACGGTCTCTGGAGCGTGGTCGTAAGTCTGTGAGTTGCCGCGGATGCGGGCTGGAAGGTTTGACAAATCCACCGAAATGCGCATCTTGTCTGTGCTTCCTTGTTTTCCGGTGGAAGCAAAATACGTGTGCGGGGAGATAGGTGAGATTGTGTCGGAGTGCGACTGCGGTGAAATTGTTGTAGATTTGCTATTCGGAATACTTAATGTCAAGCCTGTTGACGAGATATGCAGTCCACTGGATGATGAGTTTAGGTCGCGTAGTTGTGGTAGGTTGAGGTTTGAAGATGTGGTCGTGTTGCATAACTGAGTTGACGCGTTACTGGTCGCAGACCCGTTCGCACCGGCGATATTGTGTGTAGAATTGTTAGGATGTAGATGTGTTGAAGTGTTCGAATGAGAACGGTTATGAACAAGGTTGGGTTGGTTATTCGAATGTATGTAAGAACCGGAAGTCGAGTGTCTGTGATTGATCTTGCGGTTCTGAACGAAGTTGGTGGTGTTCGCAGAAGTATTCATAGATTGGGTTGAGAAAGGTGCAGTGCTCTGGGCGGCGTCTGTGACGTAGGAATCGCGCGTAACTGTCGCGGGACCGAGCCCAGCACTTATGTCCTCCACGGCTAGCTCACCGCTCAGGCCGTTCAGAGATCCGCTAAAGCGATTAATGCGCGTCTGTGAGCCATTAAGTGGTGTCACATTCCCACCATGATTCCCAGTAAAGTATTCATTCGCACCACCTGCGGAATACGGCGTTGTTCTGCTACCAGCGACACCCAAACCACTCACACCAGTATGAACTTTGAGACCACGCAATCCACGATCTGCCAACGGCGGAGGCAGCATAGATATCGGCGTTTTCTCACGATCAATTTCTCTTGCCGCTGCCAAATTTCCATACCCATTCGAAACACCCCCCACTACACCGAACCCAGATCCCCCGACATTCACACCACCAACACTCCCATTCGTCGTCCTGACACTAAGCCGTGAGCCCGTATCTCGCCGTAGCACGCCTGGCCTCGCGCCATAAGAGACATCCATACTCCCTCTCCCAGAGCTCTCGTCCTCACGACTCGGACAAAGCTCATCCACACCATCCAACCCCAGCCCCAGCCCCGTACCAAGCTGCAAACTCCTCCGCCCCAAAGACTCCCTCTCCCCCTCATCCATCGACTCTCTATATACCTTCCCACCCCTCTCTCCCGAACTCCCTGCCGGCGCACCAGGCGGCGTATACGGCCTCGGCGTCTGCGCCCACGGATGTCTAAAGCTGCCTCCCACAGGCGTCACACCCCCCGATACCGAGGAGCCAGTATGACCGGTGGCAGCAGAAAACCCCGAGATGGCGGATGTGCCACTTGCCGAGCGCTCGTGGTAGCTATACCCCCTTCCCAGACCCCCCAAACCTCTCCCACCAGGACCCAGCGTCAGATTACTCACCGAGCTGGCTAACGAGCTCTTCGACCTCCCCAGATCTCTAAGACTCTTCGCGGCCTTGGAGCCGCCCAGGCTGGGTATCGACCGTTCGCTGCCGGTGTAGATTTTTCCGTGGGGTTCGTAGGAGCTTCCGTACCCATAACCCGAGTCGTAGTCGGTGCTTGGTCTGTTCAGATCCAGACTCCCCTCCCGACTTGAGGCCGCTCGGTGAAGTTTTTTGATCACGGAGGTCTTTGGCTTAAGGTTCCCGGTTGAGGACAGTGATGTTATGAGGCCGGGTGGTTTGTCGCGCGTGCGGCCACTTGACCGCCCGCCTAGTAAGGACGCCATAATCGGTCTTTATGGATCGTGCACAGGATGCACTACGCGGAGGTAGAGTGTAGAGGTGTGTAGAAGGGTAGTGCTAAAGGATATGTCGCTCGAGGATGGAATGCGCTGAAACGGCAAGATGAGGCTACAGTGCTTGGCTGATGGATGTGCTGAGGATGTGCTGAGGATGTGGGGTATCTACAAGCTCGGAAATGCTGGGATAGTATAGGAGTAGGCGCTTTGCTAATTTACAGGTGCCGGAGGGCTATCGATGGGTGTCGAAAGTGCGGTTTATGAGGGTATATTGCGATCTACGAGGTCTCGCTGAAGATTCGCTGCGCTGGCAATCTAAATTTCGAACTGGATGTCTCTGTCGTTTTGACTCTCAGAGTCTTCGGAGCCGCTATCGCAAATTGCATAGGTGTTTTAGAGACTGTCGCAAAGCGCTAACAGGTTAACAATTCGAAATATTGACGTCCCCTTAACTCCGACGCGTTATTCCAATCTCCCTTATATCCTTGATCTCTCGGAGACTTCGGAATGGTTGGGGAAATGTTTTAGGAGTATATACCAGTCGAAGGAGTATTATTAGGAGTAAAGTAGTGCTGTCGAGGATGTTTGCGCCAACATGGGCGTCGGTGTTGATTTCGACGGCAACGTAAGGGTGTCAATCCCGTAACCCTGACGTCGCTATCCAGATCCCAGCTAATCCAACCGCGGCTTATCCGTGCTTCACTACTTTCGCGGTGCTCGTCCCAGGTTATCTTCCGATATATCCTCACTTCACGCCGCAAAAGTCATAAAGCCCTTATCATAGAGTTTGGGGAGCACAAGAAGTATAAGTCGACAGTATAGGAGTCAGTCCAGCTGTCGTCGTACGAACAGTTGTACGATTGGCAGTGCTATTCCTATCCTACGCGGCCGCATCGCCTTCTCATTCTCCCAACTGAGATTATCCAATCTTAACGCCTCAATATTGAGGCTTGAGAACCCCAAAAACCGCAAACCATCACCTCGGTACGAACCCTCTGTCCTCGTTTGCGCGGCTCTCATTGCTCAAAAGGTATCGTTCTCTCCAATGACGGCTACACCGGCCATCAGCGAGATGAAACCGCATGATCAGGGCTTAGAATGAACTACTTTCCCTCAGATGAGACATTTGATGTATTACACAATGCTACTTATAGATTTTTTGGAGATTGGGAACTGTGTGATGGTAGATTAGATCAAGGTCTTGGCTCATTGAGGGGCAAAAGGTACGATCGGGACAAAAGGAGAGCGGGCTGAAGAGGCGACTTTGCGACGGCGCTGTGGCTGAGAGGCCTAGTGACGAGCGTAGAGGCACACCTTTTCCCGCAGGACCCCACGCAGGGCCCCAGAGTTCACCCTCATCAATACAGTATCTAGACTTCCGTGACTCCGAACTTGGAAGGTGGCAGAGAAACCGCTGCCAGCCAGAAACGAAGTTGAGAACAGCTTCGAGAAAGGGGCGAAGCGATTTTGTGAGTGATTTGCCAGTCATTTGAGTCTTGGCTTTTGGCGCATCATCGCACGCTGGGAGCCTCTCGACTGAAATTGCGATGAAGAGCGGTGTCTCAGCCAGTACCTCTGTCCGTATTCTGCTCGCAGCTACTCCGTAGAGAAGGACTTGCCACTCTTGCTTTGAAAGATCAGTGCTAGGGTTAGCCTAACTTACACACTTCTCATTCTCATCTTTCGAGTCTGAATTTTGCGCTCGGCGTGTCATCGAGGTGGTCCTACAGAGCAAAATGGTAAAGAGATGTCTCATCTTGCTCTGGCCAAAAAGGGTTGGAACAGAGTAGTCTCTGATGCCTCGCCTCTAGAACAGCTTCTTCCGCTCGAGGTTATCACTGAGGCCATTCAACGGATCATCTGTTATTCACTGCCGTGACGGACTTCTCCACCAATGAGTGGGTTGTCGAATCTCAATCCACCACTGAATGAGCGCTTTGTCAGCTCTCCAATACAGTATCTCCGTAGCGAGCCTAGATTCAATATCAATATCCCTTAGCCGCCGGCCTTCTCGGTGAGCTCGGCCAAGCCACATTCCCATACCGGCGCGGCGCGCATCTGAAGCCGAGGGACAATCTCCACCCTCTCTCCGAAACTCGCCGCTCTCTCGTTTTTTCGCTGTCACCTTGCGCACCTCCGTTTCCCCTCTTTTGTCGAATGCAGCCTGATATCTCAGTACCCCATAAACCCTTCTGGCCTGACACTGCAATCTGAGTGCGGGACTCGGTGGCACGCTGTATCTGGCGCTCGGTCGTCAGAGCGGACCTTGACTTACCAAAGCGGCATGGGCCATTATGCACGCCACGAGTCCAGATACTCTCACTCTCAATAGCAACCTCACGCCATGATGCCTCGCGCTCAAATGCAGCGATCCACAAAGTCACTCCCCACAACCTGCAAGGCGCAAACCCTTCAAGTCCACCGCATCCACATCGAGCCAACGTTCCCGCGAATTCCCGAGCTAAGTATCCTCAGCGCCGTTCCCTCCATTTTTCTCAGCGGTCCCCTCCACCATGTTGCAGGCAGTATCAGTGCCCATCTCGAGCTTGGCCGAAAAAGGACAGGATCCTGCCGAGTAAAGGGATTTGTGGATACTACGGATACTCTAACCTCCGTATTGCGTGCATGAACGTTGGCCTAGCGTTAGGGTTTTTGCTCCACAGTGCCCGCTATGGCCTGGTCTTGACAACGCCATCGTCGGCGATATCGAGACGTTGAGCATCCTGATGTGTAAATCGTCGATCAAAAGTCTGACATGTTGTCAAGGAGGCCTGAGGCACGGCGGATCTCAATCCCATGGCTGGAAAGATGTCCATGAGCAAGAGGTCAACGAGGTAGATAGTGAAAATGGGCTCGGTAAGTATCCAAAACAGCATCGAAAAAGCGCATCTTATCTGGACGCTGGGCCATAGCGACAGATGGCCTTGCTTCCTCGGCCTGTCGCTGGACGCTCATAATCTGGAGACTAAGCAATGTCATCGTTGATGCAGATCTCCCACGAGGCTAAGGCCGCAGGGCCCGCAACCACTGCAACACCAGGGTATCACATCCTCCGTGTCTTCAATAAGAGTTTGCAGTTCTGAAGAGCCTGAATAGGGAACTGGCCGGCTAGACCCACAGGTATAAGAGATACTCGTCATCACTGCATTGTCTTGGAGTTTCCGTGAGCATAGGAGCGCGCACTCGAAAGGGCAGTAGCCGGCAAAAGTGATATAGTCCAGAAGAAACAACTCTCGAGTTGGCAAAAGTGTCTTTACCCCGATAGAATGAGAGCTGAGTGTCCCTGAAGCGATAAGAAGCTTCCAGGTAGTTTATCCGTCTTGGCTTTTGATGTCCGAGTTCGCCCAAGGTAATGTCGAGTTTCTGCAGCAAAAGATACAAGGACACGTTGTTGAGGTAACCAGTAGTTTGTATCACACCAGATCTCGATTTTGATCTGTTCAAGCAATATGAAGTAACGGCAAGCAGCAATACTTTGTATGCCGCCGAAAGACCGGTATTGCACCAACTCTTGGAGATGTCACAGGAACAAAAGAGCAAGACACCTTGATGCAGGAACGTGCCGTGTATTGAAAAGTGTGTGGGTGACCAGATTTGGTGACGACGCTGCCTCAACCAGCTATTACAACTTCGCTCGTAGATGATGCCACATACAGTAAGCTCCAACCCCCCACGAAGACGGCCAGGATAAATGCTTGGCGAACGGACGGAACTGCCGAACACTTTGATGTACGAGAAAGCCACGCTTGGAAGGCGAAGCTGAGAATGGAACATCATCCCAGAGAAACCTACAATAAACCTTGAGTCTGTCGTCAGCACTGACGATCATGATGAAGTAGCGCATTTGAAGCATTTCAAGGACTCTTTTGAGAAAAGTTACGAGTGTCGTCTTTGTCCCTTTGAAACATGTCTTGAGAGGCTGGGCTTGTGACACCCTGGAGCAATATGGTCCGAGCGCCTTTAAGCGCGGTGCGCCTCTTCTTGGCAGCAAGAATGTTGCTGTCGACTCACAATGGTGTGAGCTCGAACACCTTACTCGCAGGCAATGAGATACAAGATACCTGCTTACCAGTGCGTGGATACTTTGACATTGTATTCATACATCAGTGTGCATCGGTGATGGTGTCGGAGCTTGAAATTTGAGGTGGTGTTGGTGGTATTGGATCCAAACAGGATTCGACATGGTGGCTGCCCCCATGGTCTCAGCTCTCGCGGCACGTTCGTACTTTTTGACATATTGGCGCAGCTCGTGCTGCACGCCATCTCGCCAGACTAACCATTTGGGGCCAGTGCAAGAAGCTAAGGCATGTGTCTCAAAGTACGGAGTACTTAGCTAATATGATGAGTCTGGTTTTGCGTCTTCTGGATCAGTGATCTTTGATGGATTATGGCGTGGTCGACCATCGCGTTGACTCTGTATCAGTAATTACCGTATCGATGAGAAATTTTCTTCCAAGAATCATGGCAACCATGCAAGAAATAAAGTGCCATGCTTGGACGTGTCAGGGTAGTCGACAATGAAAAGGCGCTAAAATGACGAGGTTGTTGGTCAAATCACCGAACTCCTAGGGGCGTTATTTTTGGATGCCCAGATAGAACGGTCCTCTGAAAGAACCTTCCATATCCATCTCGTCGCTGCAAATGGTTTATGGGAGGAGAAAGCTTCTCATGGCGCAGTCGCCGGCTTCTGGTTGACTCGTGGCTGTTATAAGCACGATCAGTCTCTATCTGCCGCCTCACTACACGTGACGGCCGCCTCCAGTGCCGCCTCTGTTAGCGAAGGAGCCTCAAGAAAGTGCTAAGAAAGTGCTAAGAAAGTGCTAAGAAAGTGCTAATAAAGTACTAATAGAGTGCTAATAAAGTGCTAACATCGGCTGTATATAAAAAATTCAACGTCCAATCTTCCGCTTACTCGACAAGTACCTTGCTTGCCTCGAAGGCTGTGCACAGTTGCTGCTTGAGTCCAGGCTTAATTTTGGTCCATTTGGGAAGCGGTTCCTCGATACGGTCAGTTCCAACCCTATCCTTCCTATCGATAGAGCTCCTTCTGACCTTTCACCAGAGCAGCCACTAAATTGAGCTACCCCTTTGCTCTTTTTTCACGATGTACTTCATCACCGCAATTCTTGCTTATCTTGCAACCTTGACCTTCTGGCAGTGGTATATTCTCATTGTCTGGTAAGTATTCCGAGTTAGCCATCGCACACCAAGTTGCATAACCTAACTACCTTCTAGGCCATACAGATATGTCCGCCTCATCGTTAACGTTATTGGACATTGTCTCTACAGTTCCATTCCAATTCCAGAAAAACCAAGTCATAGCGGGAAGGATGTCGCGGTAATCATTCCAACCATTGAGGATGATATGGACAAGCTGAAGGCTCCAGTCGAGAGCATCTTGGCTACCGATATCGGTGAACTCATCCTCGTTACCACCTTTGGAAAGTACCACACACTCCTCGAATTTTCCCAATCATTGAACGATCCTCGCATCAAGGTCTACGACACCAAGATTGCCAACAAGCGCCTCCAGCTTCGCGAGGCAATCCCTAGAGTCACTTCTCAGTTCACAGTTCTTGTCGACGACGATGTCATCTGGCCAAAGACGATCCTCCCATGGCTCCTTGCTCCTTTTGAAGACTCCCAGATGGGATCCGTTGGCGTTTGCCAGCGTGTTGTCCGCAACAGAGATGCAGACTTGATCACGCGCTGCTGGGAGTGGCTTGGAGAGTGCTACATCCACCGCCGCAACTTTGAGATCTCAGCTTCTCACTTTTATGATGGCGGAACTTCCTGCATGTCTGGTCGCACCAATGCCATGCGCACCCAGATTCTGACTGATCCATTATTCCTCGAAGGTCTCTGCAAGGAGAGGTGGGGTAATTTCCTTCTCAATGCCGATGACGACAACTTTATCACCCGATGGCTCGTCAACCACGACTGGAAGACTTACATCCAATACAATCCAGAATGCCAGCTTGTCACGACCTTGGAGACCAACTATAACTTTGTACGTCAATGTTTGAGATGGGCTCGCAGCAATTGGAGGTCTAACTACACCACGCTCTTCGTTGAGAGACAAGTGTATAGGTACGTCTCATTCTCTTGTTCCGTAGCGATCAACGCTAACAATTCTTCTAGACGCCAGTGGTGGACCATCTATGCCCTCTACTTCGCCACCTTCACCTCTCTCGGCCTCATCACCGACCCACTCTACTTCTACTCGTACTACGCCGTGTCTCACCTGATCAACACAAGCTCAATCTTTGGTGGATGGACTGGATGGACCTTGGTCATCTCTTGGTACTTGTGCACAAAGATCGTCAAGCTCGCCGGACTATTCCGCCGTTACCCAAAGGACATCTTCTACCTTCCTGTCTCAATCATCTTTGGACTTTACCACGGCCTGATCAAGCTCAAGGCGCTCTATACTTGGAACGAGGTACGATGCTTTTCTCTGCGCCATATGGATCATGCTAACACGCTCATAGACAGCTTGGGGCAATCGCCCTGACGGCGATGTCGACAACACAGATCGCATGGTTGCGGTTGCAAGGCCAGCTGAGGTCATGACCACTCCCGCCAGAGATTCCAAGGCACTTATCCGCTTCACGGACGAAATATGCGAGAAGGAATCAACGAGAATAATCAACCTGCCAAGAACCACCAGAGCACATACCTGCCCTGAGAAGATGCTGCTTCTCGACTTGGAATTCATGACTGCCATCGCTACTGAGCATGTCCACTAATTCGGCATCGCAGACCTTGGACGCATAGAAAGGCATTGTTTTGTTTACCGATACACCAGAGAATCATCTAGGCCATCGGTAGAGCTGGGCACTACATTGGCCTTCCGATCTCGGATCTGATCATCATTGCGACATCGGCCAACACTATCATTATGAAGCGGGAACAACAGTACCGCACGAGAAGTTTCTGCATCAAAAGTTGAAATGCATTGGGCGAGATAGAAAAAAGAGAATTGGGCAGATGTTTGCATTTGGTTTTGCTTTTTCTCCTTGTTCGAATTTTGCATTGGTATAGCGATTTGGCACAGGGCGATGTATTTGTTGATTTTCGCATCCATTTCCAAGACTGGGTCAGCGACTCAAAAGTTTAGCATCAAGTACGAGTTGGAGGAGGATCTAATTAACGGGTCGAGGCTAAGATGTACAACTGACAGCGACATATGGAGGTAGGGACGAGCGTGGACTCGAAGACAATTCTAGTGCAGAAGTCTTCGAGGATGTAGGTCACCATGTAGGCAGATAGCAGGTACTACGCCGCGAACGAGGAAACTAATACCTTGCTCATGCACTTTTGAGTGTCGATACTTTCACGTTTTGAATACGGAGATAGTGAGATGCTTTACTTGCTCACACCACCAACAACGTCACAGCTGTCAAATTCTTCGCGCTGCAGAATGCACGTATTACTGTGTATCGCGCCTCCGCTGCATGGCGAGAATGCAAGCTGTATGCGCAGTGCTGGATGAAGAATTTGTGCCGCCTGATGTGGCTGATGTCAGAACGAGGTGTGGCCGCACGGCATTGAGCATGGTAGCAGGGGCTCCGCTACACTGATAGTGCAAACTCCTAACTGCAGTAATAACCGGACCCAAGGGCTTCTCATTACCGAAAAGACTTTTAGTGCAGATTTCATTCTGAGGTGCGAAACCCAAAACTGAAACTAACCACCACGCTTTGGCTCCCTAGACCGCATATGAAAGGCCAACAGCACACCTCTTGGGCTCTTCGAGCACAACTCAGCCAGGATCCCTTGGCGAAAGCTAGTGCAACGTGACGTCAACCTAAGCACCGAACGTGCGGGACAGCTTTGGGTTACGGAGGGCTTGTGTAGTTTGCATGCTTTCTGCTTGCATTCCTGCTGCGTAACTTGCCCGAGAGGATGAATGAGGAAGGGTAGGCGAGGAACCCGATCGCGCGCTGCTGCCAAAGGAGAGGGGATGGGTGGAGTAGGGACGACCATGCCTCAACATCGTACAATTCGGCGCTAGACGAGGATGAGGTCTGGCAAATAGGGAATTAGGATATTTGCCAGTCAAGGCCTGATAACAAGTCTAACTACTGGCTACTGACAAAAGATACAGGTCGGAAAGCAGTCGACTCACATCACACCACTTTGGAACCACAACACCATGGCAATGTCAGCACAAGGCACCACACCCTCCAATCTATATGCATACCCGAGCTATCTCGATTTGAGTCTAGGCTCTGAGGTGCATCTCAAGTGCATTCTTATGTACCGCGAGACTGCTACTCCATCGCCATCAACATCAGGAACTGGCACTTCAGACAAGCCTCAAAGCCATTTCTCGGTGTATGGAGTTTGAGGAGTAGCTGTTTCTTGTCTGTTTACGCCGTTGACGCTCCCATGGAGGCGGTCTCGGAGACAATCACGTCAGCCAGACGGGTTGAAGCAAAAGCTGAATTTGCTCCTACACATCAGTAATGAGTTGCCATCACAACACAGAGAATCAGGATTATGGCTTGCACTTTACCTGGCCGTCGTAACATCGTTTCTTGCAAGAACAGCAGAGTGTTTCATTTCAGACGCCATCACAATTGCATCTCGACGGAGAATCTTGGGCGTCGCATCAACCATCATATCCCACTATACACATTCATAACGCCTCGCTTTCACCGCGTCTTTGGTTCTCAAGACTCTACTCGTACCACTACACTAAATACATGTCCGATGCTGAGAAGCGAAGTTGATGTTCGTACTCTGTAGAAATATATACAAAGTTGTTGATCAACAATCTACAAGAGATGACAAGGTTGAAATAAGCTTCCCCAGTCTCCACAAACGTCTTTAATATTCGTCATTTTCGTGAAACCGTTGTCTGTCAGGATGAACGGCCGGTTCGTACCGCTCGTCAGGGCGCTGAGGATTTGGCCATTTTGTTGGTGATCCACTCACCGCTATTTTAATCTTATCTTATCACAGGGCATCTTTGCTCTGTTTGCCCATCACAAGGCTGAAAGCAACATTTATGGCTGCAGCCTCGTCTCCCTTGTTCCCAAAACACAACTTCCGTCGTGAACTCAGCACAACACAGCCGAGGAGCCAGCTTTCGTCGCTCATTCTTTATACCCCGTATGAAGCTTAGACGACGCACCGCACGTACCACCCAAGCGCTTCGAGCTGTGACGAAGCCAGACGACTAATAGGCAAGAAACGCGATACGGCTGCGCGCCAAACACGACCTAAACTAGACTATAAGACGAACGCTGCGATGGCCAATTTACCACTTCTGGATCCGTTTAGTAGTCTGGTCGATTATCCCTCTTCCACAATCGCATCCCTTCGCTCCGGACACAGCACATGTACTCGTTTCAGTCCTTGTGGCCAATACCTCGCGTCTGGCCGCGTAGACGGGACAGTAGTAGTATTCGACGTCGACACCATAGTGGCCGGCGGCTCTGGTGGCGGGGTTGCTTGGAAGGGGCGAGGACATAGGGGTCAGGTGGGCGGCGTATCTTGGTCGGGAGACAGTAGATATATCCTGACGACGTCGGCTAATGATTGGTGTTTGAGGCTCTGGGATCTGGGGAAGAGGGAGGGGGAGGCTGGGTGGTGTAGGGTTGTGAGTGTTGGTAAGATGTGTTATGGTGCTGAGATAAGTGGTGTGGATTCGTATGTACTCCTTTTCTTCTTGTGTGAGGGTGGTGGAGGGGAGGAGAAAGGAGGAGTAGGATGAATGCGCGATGATTGCGCGATGATGGCGCAGGAGACTAAATGAAGGATAGAGTGTTGGGTTGGGAAATAAGAACTTAGGCTAACATTACCCCACAGAAATCTGGCTGTGGTGGTGCCGTTTGAGAGTGCGCCGTTCCTGCTAGACCTGAGACCGACGGTTACTAGACAGCATGTTCTTAGCTCATTGTCTAAAAGGACGGTGGCTGAGCTGGAGGCGCTTACGGAGAAACAGTTGGCGACTGATGCGAAGACGCAGACAACGGCGGCTACCTTTACGAATGACGGCCTGTACGTCTTGGCGGGGACGAGTAAAGGCTACCTCAATATAATATCAACTAAGGAGCCGTATGAGACGATCTACAGCATGAAAGTCTGCAGCGGCGCCATCATATCCATCCGCGTATCCTCCTCGGGTCGGTCCTTGGTTCTCAATTGCCAAGACCGCGTAATCCGCAGTATTAATCTACCGGATTTAACAAAGGACATGGATGCGGATAAGATACATCTGGAAGTGGAGCATAAGTTTTCGGATGTCGTGAATCGGTTGAGCTGGAACCATGTCGCCTTTAGTGGGACGGGTGATTATGTTGTGGCAAGCACTTTTAATAATCATGATATCTACATCTGGGAGCGCGGCCACGGCTCCCTAGTAAAAATCCTCGAAGGCACACTCTCCTCCTCTGGGGGTGGCGGCGGCCAAGGCAAAGAAGAAATCGGCTCCGTAGAATGGCACCCCACGAAACCTATGATAGCAGCCACAGGCCTGGAATCAGGCCGTATCCACGTCTGGGGCGAACTCCCTGTCCAGCGCTGGGCACGGCTTGCCCCCGATTTCGTGGAGGTGGAGGAGAATGTGGAGTATATGGAGCAGGAGGATGAGTTTGATATCCATCCTGAAGAGGAGAGGCGGAAACAGATGCTGGACGCTGAGGGTGAGGATGTTGATGTGTTGGGTGGTGGGACGAGGGCAGGGGAGAAGAAGGGGGATGGGTGGCGGGTGCCGATTTTGCTGGATTTGGGGGATGAGAGTGAGGATGAGTTTATTATGGTGGGAACTGGTACCATGCGTCGTAAATCTCCAGGCGCAGGAGAGAGAAGGGAGGCTGCCGGAGGTGAAGGGGAGTGCAGTGGGCTAAGCGGGGCAGAAACCGATGGGACGCCTGGGGAGAGGAAGAAGAGGGGGCGGCGGCGGAGAAAGTGAGGACGGATGCGTAATCTTCAAAACTAAAATTTTCAAGAAATTATAGAAAAGTCATGGAATCATCCTGAAACGCCGAACGGATGACAGCACCAGAAGAGTCTAGAACAATCTTCACCGCATGGGAATCGGATAGTGGACTCGGGCTATGTCCTCCTGCCTCTGAGCAGAAATGCGACCTTCGCCACCTCAAGCCAGCAAATAATTAGTACGCTTTCAAGATCTTCCCCGAGACCCAATGTCCTCCGCCCACATTTCAGTACGAACCAAGAAGCCACCGCGAATCGCGCAAGGGGAGCAAAATACAATCTCGATCTCCAGTTTCCTATTCGCATCCGCCCTTACGGCTAATCATCTTACCCAGTGCAAACCCAAGTCCTGATCTGGATGGTTGGGCTGGGTAAGGAAGCTTTGGACTTTGTGTGTTGGAGACCTTAGTAGCCAGCGCATACTGCTACTCCACCTCTCTCGTTTCGGCATGTAGACGCCGGAAGGAGAGGTTGAATAAGGGTATGAGTTCGTCAAGGAAGGGGTTGAAAAGCTGCATTAGATGCTATTTACGAGGCAAAATTGTGGTAGAGGAAAGAACTCTACTTTCTTTTTATATGGTAGTCGCATCTTCTATGTGGTTACCCGATAAGTCGATAGCGGTGCGAAAACAAGCGAATCGCACCTCCGCACCGTTCCTGCCACGTTTCCGATTCCTTCTCACTTCCTCAGTCAAGCCCTTCCAACACAGACAAACACCAAAAGAGGAACAACACCATAACCAGTTGAGGGAGTGATGGTGATGAGATATCGAGATTTGCGATTATAATCTATATTATAACAAAACTTAACGACCCAGACGGGACTCGAACCCGCAATCTTTGCCACCGGAAAGCAACGCCTTACCATTAGGCCACCAGGCCGGTGTTTATGATTTTATTCATTCGCGGTAAATAATATAGTACATATCTCAGGTACCTATCTTGACAAGAAAAGCAGCCAAAATATGTTGGAGGCCGATGGAGAAATTTCGAGGTTGACGTGCTAGGAGTTGGTAAAATTTAGAAATTTGTTCTGCCATTTATGATGAGGAAATGAGGGAAGCAAGAAAATCGGCAAATATTGCCGACAAGCTTTGCTGGCTTTGCTTACTTGGATTTGAGGAAAGAACGACCTACTGACATTTGAAATCAGACGCCCCATAAAATCCTGAACAACACCTTCCCAGGTTACGGCGCAATCGTACTTCGAAACATCGACGGCTAATGAGCACCAGTACACCCAGTATGTTTGATAGCACACTTGAGACGGTTAAAAGACACAGTCAGCAGATTGAAGATATGTGGGAGGGGATGCCGAGTCCGCTGGATGAAAGTCAGCTGGAGGAGACAACGGAGGGGGATCACGTGTAGTATGTCGCTGCGAACCCCTTTTTCAAACTTATGATAATGATGGGATGGGATACGTATTAACAGATATGTAGCCCGTTAGATCTCTTCCAAAAAGCTAAAGCTGAAGACCGGCCTCTCTACGTCTCTGCGCCTATGGTCCGGTACAGCAAGGTAGACTCACCACCCTGCCATTCTCCGCAGAAAGAAAACGGAACGGGCTCAAGAGACAGGAAGAAGAGACAGGAAGAAGAGGCAGGCAGAAATGCTGACGGAATATAGCTAGCGTTCAGACAAACAATTCACCAATACGGCGTCGACCTGGCATACACACCCATGATCTTAGCCAAGGAGTTTAATCGGTCTCATTACGCCCGCGACTCAGGTTTGTCCTCCTTCATTCCACCGCTAGGTGCCCCTCTAGTGCCAGAGCTCCCTCTAACTTCTTCAAGACTTCACCTTGCCTTCGCCTGCGACATCCGTTCCGACGATTGTACAACTAGGGGCTAATAGTCCCCTGGAGTTTGCAAGAACAACGTCAACATTATTGCCGTACTGTTCGGGAGTCGATCTCAACTGCGGATGCCCACAGTCATGGGCGTGCGCGGAATCGTTGGGTGCAGCACTGATGGAGAAGCCTGAGCTCGTATCAGACATCGTTCGAGCTGCGAGGAAGGTGATAGATGAAGAGGTTGATGATAGAGGAGTGAAAGGAGGTTGGAGGGGGAGGAGGACGGTAAGTATTAAGATACGGATACATAAGGATCTGGAGTAAGTCGACCTTCTCTGAAAGAGGTCCCTGGGATGTCAAAATTACTACAGCGCTCAGTACCCACTCACAACTCCCACCGACACATACGCCATTGTCTAAAACGGGCCCAAGTTTACGATTAGGTTTCTGAGGCCGCCACAAGTCCTCCATCAAACTTTTACACGGAGCCACGTGCGATTTTGTAAAAGAGTCCTCAGCTAATATCTTAAAGAAAGACAGTGTCCTTCATCAGGCAGGTCCAAGCCGCAGGTATCGACTTCCTCACCATCCACGGCCGGCAGAAATCGACCCGCTCCTCCATCCCTGTCAACACCTCCGCCATCCGCTACCTCCGACAATTCGTCACCGTCCCTCTCCTCTTCAACGGCGACATTGCATCCCTCTCTACCGCCCAACATATCCACACACTCACAGGCGTAGATGGTGTCATGTCCGCTCGCGACGTGCTCCACAACCCTGCGCTGTTCAGTGGTGAGGACGCTTGTACATGGGAAGCGGTGGAGGTGTTTCTTAATAATGTGGTGAAGGCGCCGCTGCCGTTTAAGCTGGTGGTGCATCATGTAAATGTTATGGTTGAGGGAGGGAAGAGTGGGAGTCCGGGGCTTCTGCAGGCGGGCGATGAGAGGGTGCCAAGAAAAGTGGTGCCGTTGCTGAATAAGGAGGAGAGGGGACGGTTGATGGCTTGTCGGGATATTTTGGAGTTGATAGAGCTGTTGGATGAGGTTAGGGGGGTTAGAAGATTGGAGTAGTTAATTTATCGATGTGGTATGCTAATGTACATGAGGTATTGTCGCTAAATGAAACCATAACGCGGTGAAATTTAAATCTCAAAGTCATTTAGGCCTGGTTTTCGCCACGAGTCTCACAATCCTCATTGATCTTGTACCCGCAGTCGATTTCCCCCTCACCGTCCTTGTAAACTCGCAAGTTCCTCGAAGCAATGTTTCTTACCTCTTCCACCTTCTTCCAATCCCCAATAGAAATTGGCCGAGCACTTGAGCAAAGACCCGGCTGCTGTCAATATCAATTAGCTTCGATTCACTGTCTCTCGTTACGAAGAACTGACCTGTTGCTGACGCATGTGCTGCTTCAGTCTTTCAATCCTGGCTCTCTACTTGAAAATCTGAACATCATTATTGTTAACTGGAACCGGGGCCTGGGCCAAAAACTGGTTGACATTAACAGCACGATCGCTGTCGACGATTTGACCGTTCAAGTAAGCATTCCCACACCCGAGACATCGAAGATTGGGACCCCACGGTAGTGCGCAAGCTCAAATAGAGAGTAGTGGATCACATCGACTTGGAATACAGTCCATCCGTGCTGTTCTGTGTTAATATCTCCTGATCCACTAAGAGTGGAGATGTTGCACCATGGAGGCGTGTTGGATCAATGCCTGCCTGTAGCCCTAGAGGTCGCAATTTGGTTTCGGCAGTAGTACATACCATCTGCTTCTGGGAGCACGTATCGGGACTTTTTCTGGAGTCTCCGGGCCTGGGCCTCTGGAGATATGGAGGGTGCCGGCCCAGGTGATGCCGCTGATGGACATGGAGTTGTTCATTTTGGATGATATTTGGATTGCGAAATTGAGATGTGGTTTGAATTTTTATGGCAGGAACTGGTTGACACGGTCTCTGTTTGGAAGTATGATTCGTGGTGGTATTATAGAAAGGAATGAGTTGAGATGTAAAGGATCAAAATGTGGTTGTCACGAATTATCGAGGACAGAATCTAATCGTCACGGCAATCAAGTGCGCACAAACTCAAAACAGCGCGCAAAGCCACAGATGCAGAGGAACACCAGATCCTGCCGCAGCAGTGTGAGGCACTATCAGGCTATGGCAGCGCAAGTCGCTAGTACGCAGAATCCCTGCGAAGCACACAGCAGGCAGCTCTTATATTACTGCGCTCGGGCTGTTTGAAGCCCGAGGTTCACCTACAACCGCCACTCAGCGATAGTCAGTGGAAGCTAACGGAACCCTATTTGGTGTGCTGTCCCTGTGATGGCGCTGGAGTCAACCTGCGATAAGAACTTACTCAAAGCCTACATCAGAGAATATAAATATGAAGGGAAGCGCAGGTACAAGGGGACAGCAAAGCGACCTAGGAACCACTAAAGCAACCAATTTCAACTAGCAAGAAGAGCAATTGAAATAGTATACTTAAACATTGTGAGATAATGCAGTAGCTGGGATGTGCACACTTCTAGGCTCCAGCTGGCTATGTTGCTGCTTTCGCTGGGTGTTGGTTCGCTGCGCATTCGTTTACCCAGTGTTCTGAGCGTCGCTAGCTGGTCATTGCTCACTGGTTGTCCATCTGTTGAGTGTCCGCCTGCTGAATATTGTCGTATGAGTGCTGCTGGGTGTCTCTTTGTCGAGCGAACGCTCCCTGAGTCCTGCCCGCTGAGTTTTTGCTGCCTGAGTGTCCGCTTGTAGATGTCTACGCATTAAGTGTTTGCTAGCTGAGACTGGGTTGGCTTGCAAGATGTTGGCTGGTGTTCGATCGCGGACTGTCCACTCACTCTCTATTCGATGAGTACGAATTATGCAGTGATTTTGCAGAATCCTGGGATAGCCTTCATACAACTACATTGACAACTTGACAAGCTTCAAACACGAACTTCTCGTCTTTGGGAGAGTGCCTTGCTCCTGCGGCCCTTCTGACAATGTTGATGTTAGCAGGCAGCAGACTTTCTTTGTTCTTA
The DNA here is from genome assembly GCA_010623925.1 of Antarctomyces pellizariae. Lineage (NCBI taxonomy): Eukaryota > Fungi > Ascomycota > Leotiomycetes > Thelebolales > Thelebolaceae > Antarctomyces > Antarctomyces pellizariae. Next base: position 20,401 of record WCAA01000097.1, read on the forward strand.
CCTGCTTCTAAATACATCCACAATCATGAAACTCGAGATCATCCACCCTCAGTAACAAGCAACCAAGCAAACCGTCTGGAGGCGCTCAAATCAGTAAAAAAGAGGCTCGGATATAGTCTCCAGATAGCGAAAGTGCTCTGCGGCAACTTTTAAGCTTGTTGTATCAGTACCTTTAGACAACAAAGACTGAGCAAGAGCTTGCACTGAGCACTCGCGATTCAGAACTTATAACACCACACTGCCAAGTCCACCGGCAAGCCACCAACCGCATGCAAGTCTCCCAGCAGCGACTACTTCACCAAGCTCTATGCTTGAACACCGATTTCGACGTCGAATCCATCAAGCTACAACCAGTTAGTGCAGACAAACGACCGCAATTCACATCGCCCACCTCGTGAAGCGTCCACACCCATTTCACAAGCACTCGCTTAATACGGAGATTCGTGCCAAAGAACCATTGTCTCCATACACAGACGCAATAGCCCTCTGACCAAGTTACTTGACTAATTCAAGATGCCAATAACCATAAAATCCAACGAATCCCTTACCCACGTCTGGACCGACCTTCGTCAACAACACAACTCCACCACTCCCTGTCCAAACCCAGCCCTTAACCCAACCCTCTACCCCCTTGGACCCTCTATTGACGACCCTGTCCGTCGCCCCGAGATCTTCCGCCGGAAAGATATGTTGGAGTACCGCGCGCAAGTGGATAAAGACTATCGAGAGATGACGAGGACGAAGAGGGAGGAGATAAGGCGAGGGAGGTTTGGGAACGTCGATGGAGTTTTGGGGGTGAAAAGGAAGCTGTTTGAGCCGCGAGAAGGGCTGGGTGATGAGGGGAGTTTGGAGTGGGCAGTGGTCGTGCCAGAGAAGTTGAGTTTTGAGGAGAAGCGGAAGGTGAAGGACCAAGGGGATGGTGCGGGACTAGGCAAAGCGTTAATGAAACAAGATTTCGATGCGTCGAAGAAGAGGGTAGTGGTGGACCTTACTGGCGACAGCGATGGGGAGGATGGCGGAGGACGGCAGGAAGTCGACGACGAGCAGGGAGGCAGTGGAGAAGAGCGCTGCAATTAGCAAAAACCCCGTGAAGCATTGTGACAATACTTGCTCAGTCTTGTGATTTCTTATGATCTGCGAATGGCTTCCTGAAATCCGTTCCTAGCCTGTTAGAGGTTAACAAAGTCGTCGCGACTAACTGATTAATTTATATTAACTTCGAAATGTCAAATATGTGGAGTTTATTTCCTTCACGACTACCTTCGTGGCTGACTGGTTGGCGTGGAACGCCAATTCACCCACCATATTCCTGAAAAATAGTTCCGTGTCTTTTCTCAATGACGCAGGTTCTCGCACATTCCAGGTTAGCACTTGTGTCTTGTCACTAAATCATGAGAATGACCAACAAACAGGCGTACAACAATTAAATAAATGTGGCGCGCTTTTGACGTATCTATATTGGACCCGCTATGCCAAATCTATTAGATTCAGGCTAGCTTTATGCCCATCTATCCCGCAAAATAAACGCTTGAGGTATCAATCATAACACACCCACCATTTAGGACTTGGCAGCACCGGCCTTGAAAAGGACGATATCACCATCCTGCATGACGTATTCCTTGCCCTTGGTCCCCATCTTACCCTGGGCCTTGATCTCAGCTTCCGTTCCAAGCTCCTTAAGGACATCAAAGTTGTACACCAACGCTTGGATGAAAGTCTTCTCAAAGTCACCGTGGATGACACCCGCAGCCTGTGGGGCCTTGGTGCCCTTGCGGATGGTCCACTGGCGAACCTCATCGGTACCTGTGGTGAAGAAAGAGATGAGGTTGAGAACCTTGCGCATGGTGGTAACAATCTTTGGGAGAGCGGACTCGATACCAAGCTCCTTGAGCTCAGCGGCAGCCTCCTCCTCAGTCATGCGGGTGAGGCGGTCCTCGAGGCAGATGGAGATTGGGAGGACTGGATCGCCAGCGGCGTGCTCCTTAAGCCACTCGCCGATCTTACCAAGGTGCTTGTTCTTCTTGCGGATGTAGTCCTTCTCGGAAAGATTGACAAGGTAGACGACTGGCTTGGCGGTGAGGAGAGTCATTGGGTTGATAGCCTCAACCTCCTTTGGCGACCAGTCTCCCTGGCGGATATCCTTGCCATCCTTAAGCATCTGCAAGCATTTTTCCATGGTGGACTGGACCTCCAATGCCTTCTTAACCTCCAACGACTGTCCACCACGGCGGGTCAACTTCTTCTGGGCCTCAAGCTCCTTCTCGCAGAACTCAATATCCTTGATCTGGAGCTCCTCACGGATAATCTCCAGATCTCTGGTTGGGTTGACATCTCCCTCAACATGGATAATCTCGGCATCGTCGAAGCAGCGGACGACCTGGAAGATGGCGTCGACGGCGCGAATGTGAGACAAGAAGGAGTTTCCGAGACCAGCTCCGGTGGAGGCACCACGAGTAAGACCGGCAATATCGTAGATGGTCAAGTTGGCTGGGACGCGCGACTTTGGCTTGTACTTCTCGCAGAGGTAGTCGTAACGGTCATCTGGAACGATGACGCGGGACTCTTCTGGCTCGATAGTGGCGTATGGAAAGTTCTGACAGGAGTATTAGTGTCTTGTTCCCGATGGACCCCCAGGCCGAGGATTGTTGATGGTGGGGTAGCGTAAGGTGCAACGACACTTCAGATCAACGTCAAGGCAGGAAATACTTACAGCTGGGTTACCGAGGGAGCACTTGGTGATAGCCTGGAACAAAGTGGACTTTCCAACGTTGGCAAGACCAACAATACCAGCGTTAAGCGAGTTCTTTGGGCGTCCAAGGAGGACCTTCTCCTGTACAACCTCCTTCTTTGGTGGCATTTTGCGACTTTTTGCGTAAGATCTAGTCTGTTGTTGGGATAGAGTAGCCGTGCAGTGAAGCAGGCTAGAAGTCTTGAAAAGTTGGAGGAAAGAAGATGAAGTGATGCGTAGAGCACCGGGAATGTTGATGGAGGACGTTATGGTGGCGGTTGGAGGGGTAGCGTGGTGGTGATGTGAAGCCCCTCTATTGGGATGGCACAGCTGCAGAAGCTTTTAGGTAGGGCAACGACTTGATTGGTAGGAAGAGCCAATGAGAGGAGGGGCAGCCAACTTGGAAGACACTTTGATGTCACCTGTGGAGAAATGGTTATTGCGTGCCGGAAGTTTCAGATAGTGGTGCCAAGACAGCTCCGTTATCTAAAGACCACATAAATGAGCCATTCCCCATTGGGCACATCGATTAATACGGAGGAAAGTTGCAACAAAAAATCATCAGACCTCCCAGAAGCAGGAAACTAGCTGCCAACCATTTTAAACTACACCATAATGTCGGCTGCCTTCAGTGGTCGGCACGGAATAGCTGATACCCGCCTTATCTGGCCCCCCAAGGTTTCATGTCGTCACTACGAGACAAGGCCGCCTAACGCGAAGCCTCGTCCAGCCTAGCCACTTCATCTTGATTCCAACAACCATTTGAAAGAATCACGAATGCTCGAGTCCTAGAATAGCAATTAGGTTTATTGGGACATTTAAACCGTCGCATACCTCTCTGATCTTCTATCGTTCCCTCCGCGTGAACCCCGTACCTCGACCCGACGACGAATCTAACGGTGGGCTCGAAAGCGAACATCCGCAGCTATGTCACACGAGGCAAGCTCATCCAAATGCTCTTCAAAGACCTCATCGAAGCACTCGGGAAGAAAACCTAGTGGGCATAGACACACGCTTTCGCTACAGAAAACCGAGATAATAATCAATGTCTATGATCTCCTCCCAGTAAGCCTCTCTCATTACGCCGCCACACACACCCAGCTCGGCATCACATCTCAGAATCTTTTCTCCATCCCTTTCATAACTTTAAGCTAACACCCCCTCCACAGCCCAGCAAACTCACTTCCGTCCTCTGGACCCTCGGCACCGCTCTCCACCATTCCGGCGTCGTAATAAACTCCCGCGAATACGCCTACGGCGGCCACACCATCCCCAAGAAAACAGGTGTCTACTACACCACGCCGCGTACCCTTCCCTCCGCACAAGCCAGTTTCCGCACCCCTATACTCCAAGGCTACACTTTCTTATCACAACTGGAGATAGATACGGTGCTAGACACAGCAGCGAAAGAGTGGTGTGGCACCGATTATAATCTGCTAAGCAGGAACTGTAACCACTTCACTTCTTACCTCTGCCAGAAGCTCACCGCCCGTGCGGCACCAGGGTGGCTGAATAGAGCTGCGGGGATAGGGGCGAGTGTGCCCTGTGTAGTGCCTAGGGAATGGTTGTCACCAATGACTCCAGACGTAGAGTCCGGAGGCGGTGATCTGTTAGCTGATAGTGATGATGATAGCACTGAGACGTCTAATATGCTAAGGCAGGGTGGAAAGAGGAGTTTGGATGATCTGAGATATGAGCCGGGGCGTAGTAGGGGGCATAGGATAGTGGAGAGTTATGAGATGCATCCAGAGGGCAGAGTGAGGGATAGTAGTGGGAGAACCCTGCCCAGTAGTGAGGTCGCTCCCACGCCGCATCGGTTGAGTGGGGTTGCGCCTTATTCTTTAGGCGAGGATATGTGTGACGAGAGGTTCTCGTTGTCGGAGACCTGATTTGACAGGTCTGAGTTGACTTAAATGCGCTGGGAATGGCGGCCCAAGGTGTTAATCGTCCAGAAGCACATAAGAGCAAACTATGGAGCGGGAGCATGGAGTTTATCTTTTTGATACCCAAGGACTATCATGTCCTTCTAAAATGTACAATGCTTATAATACACCTGCTCTCCATCCCAACCGTGCTACAAATCCATCCATCATACACCTCCCCTACCATGTGCATGCCTCCACAACTTCAAGAAGACGCTTAACCAAGACGTCTCATCTTTCTCGATCTGGTACCACCGAACTTTAATCTCGTAGCATCCGAAACCTTGACAATCTTTGGCCTAATATGTCTTCCCTCAACACCCAACAACGCCTTCGTAACAGCCTCTCTTCCCTGTCCGAAACCTCTCAACGAAACCTCCATCTTCTTGATCTGGTTATTCAACCCCATCTCCCTCATCCTATCCAAAACATACTTCGCCAGCTGGAAGGCAGAATCGTAGTGTTTACGCTGAGACTTCTTAAAACCCAAGTTTCCACAGCTCAGCGAGATAAGCGGGTCGCGGTTTGGGTTCGTAAGAGTAATATGGCAATTATGCTTGTGACTCAAAACATGGAAGTGGTGTGGCTCCTCAATGCGATCCGCGGCGGAGATATCAGTGCCAAAAGTCGACTGGCGGGAGACCCTTGGTGCGAATGTGCGGCTTGGCTGGGATTCCTCAAAGACGGAGGCGAGATCGCTGACGGACTTTGACTGTGCGCCGGAGGCAGTCGACTTTGCGAGGCCGAAGAGCGCGTCGTTTGCGTTGAGCGCTGGACGGGCGGTTGGTTCGTCGGCGCGGGTAAGTGGTGTGGAGGAGAAGGCGCGCAGGCCGAGGAAGGTTCTTGGTGCCTCGCGGGCGGAGAAGGGGGATAACGCCAAGAGGCGACGAGTGGCTGTCCGACTCATTGTGTATGATTGAGTCGATTGAATCGGGCGGATCAGGCTCAGGATCAGGCGCTGGTGTTGTGGTCGGCGGCGTCACAGAAATCTTGCCAAGGCTGGAAGTCCCGTGCGCTGCGTCGGGTTAAGGTCGGGACAAAAAGTTGGGGCGCCGGGAAGCGCTTCGAAGGTCGCCGATGAACCACTTTCACCACCATTCTCACGCCGCGACATAACGAAGCGCGTTTCAGGCGTTTATTTCAATTCCTTTGTTGAGATTATAGCGGAGGACACTATTCACGATGCACAGTGTTAGATCAGCAGCGGCGAAAGCTCCAAGAGTGGCCGCCGCACGTCCGGTTAACAGCCGTATTGTCAAGATCAGATTGATCAACCATATCCAGACCGCCACTTTCAGCACGCCGTCGGTATCATCTACTAGACCGGCTGTTGCGCCGCTAAGAAGCCAGTTCCTTGATAATGTCGATAACACCAGGTCGCTTCACCATTCTGCACAGTTAAGACAGGAGGCCAAGGCTAAGGACGAGGCTGTCAAGGAGGAGGCGAAGACGGAGGAACCAGCGAAGAAGGCCGAGGAATCTACCGAGGAGAAGAAGTCTGACGAGGAGGAGCCAAAGAAGGAGGGCGAGAATGAGGATGCAAAGAAGGAGGAGAAGAAGGGGGCACCGCCACCACCTCCACCCCATGGAGACAAGTCGCCATGGCAAGTCTTCACTGAGACTCTGCAGACTGAATTCAAGCAGAGCAAGGATTGGCAGGAGGGTACTAAGCAGCTTGCTGCGGGCGCACACGATATTGCTGAGTCTGAGGCTGTCAGGAAGGCAAGGGAGGCATATGAGAAGTCTACTGGCACTATCACCAAGGTAGGAGGAAAGGTGCTGAAGAGTACTGCTGGTGCTGTCGGAAAGGGTGCTGCGTGGACTTGGGATACTGCACCAGTCAAGGGTGTCAGAATGGGTGCTAACGCCACCGCCAATGTTCTGGATAAGGTCACTAAGCCAGTCCGTGAGACTGAGGCTTTCAAGAGTGTTAAGAACGTTATCGATGATGGATCGTCGTCGAAGTATGGTGGATGGGTTGAGAAGGAGGAGCGTCGCAAGGCTCGTGAGGCCCGCGAGGCTGCTATGGGATTCCAGAACAGAGATGTCCCAGTTGAGAACCCAGAGTAAGTACCGTTATCCTTACCAAAATGTTGTAACTTGAGCTCGAAACTAACGAATCTCCAGTGCCGGAACCAACGTAACCGTCCATAAAGATGCCGCTTGGAAAGAATCCTGGCGCGAATTCCGCGACTCCTCCAAGGTGATGCAAGGCCTCTTCTCCGCCAAAGAAGTCTACGCCGAGTCCGAGAACCCTATCATCTCCACCGCCCGCTCCATCACCGACCGCTTCGCCGGCTGGTTTGCAGAGAACGAGACCGCGCAGGTCATCAAGAAGTTCAGAGAGATGGACCCGACCTTCCAGATGGAGCCTTGGCTGACCGAGATGCGCGAGTACATCTTGCCAGAAGTGCTGGATGCGTATGTTAAGGGTGATCAGGCGACGCTGAAGCACTGGCTGTCTGCTGCGCAGTTCTCGGTGTATGAGGCGCTCGCGAAGCAGATTACAACTGCGGGGATGAAGTCTGATGGAAGGATTCTGGATATTAGACATGTGGATATTATGTCCGCGCGCATGCTTGAACCTGGAGATGTCCCGGTCTTCATTGTCACTTGCCGTACCCAGGAGGTGCACGTCTACCGTAATGCGAAGACCAACGAGCTCGCGGCCGGTATGGAGGATAAGGTGCAGCTGGTTACTTACGCGATTGGTGTCACTCGCTTGCCAGAGGAAGTCAACAACCCGGAGACTAGGGGATGGAGATTCATCGAGCTCCAGAAGAGTGGTCGCGATTATATCTGAGGAAGCAAATCCCCTGATGGCTGATTTTAATTTCACGATTTGATTTAAGCTTTTCGTGATCTGGTTTCGGGTTTGTACGGCATCTACTGCATAGCGAGTTTCTTTAGCCAAAAGGAGTGCAAAGGCAGGTCGGCGCAGACGGCGATGGAGGGAGCGGGGAGATGTAGAGGAAGCAAAATGTAATTGTATGAAGATGGATGGAGAGGCATCCGTGTATACTGCACATAGAATAGTTTCTCATTGCGCCAAAGAACTATGGTTGGCGCCGGCACACCACTCTTCAGATCCCGAAGCTGTCCGAAAGGAGGCAGCAAGGGTTGTATTATTGTAGGATTAGATCATGGATAGATGGCGTTCAGTGGCCCGTTAGCTAGGAGCTTATGAATGAAAATACATGTACAACATCATTGCCGACCATTTTGAGGTCGGGCTCATATGAAAGGGTGTTCGCAGCATGAACTGGATTGCTAACTAACCTCCTTCGCCAACTGACAAACCTCTCCTACGTTGTTGTGAAGTGGTATGATGTCTCAAATGTGGCTTGTGCTGTGCTATGTGCTCAGCTATGCGATGTTGTACTTAGATTTCACAGGCAGCATTATCGACCCATCACCATGGGAGTGTTGCAAAGATGTCTCAGACACAACTTCGGATGGCGAGATACCGAGCTGAGTGAACAGCTTGAATCCCGAGCTCTGAGCTCATTAACCCGGTTGCTGTGGCTGTCAATTGTGTGACGGTGACAAATACGAATTGATACGGAAAAAGCCAGGAGAATAGCTAGATGGGATTACGGAAGAGTAAGAGTTGATTCATGATAAAACCAAAGTAGGCAGATGGGATAGAAGCAGAAGGGCTTGGGGAGTGGTGACACAAGAGCAGTCTCGGGATGTCAATAAGAAGGTTGTGTAACGGAGAGCTCATGCAATGGGGGGGACTCGGGCGAGACAGCAATAAGTACACGATGGGGGCTGGAGCCCGTGGCCGTGAATATGGATCGTGATGAGAGGTTTTGAAATGTTTCAGGCGAAGATCTAGGAATACTGTGTTGGTACCAATGTGTGTGTGATTGGACCTGGTATAATATGGGGGAGGAACTTGTTATTGCCAGCATCAGTGGTCAGGAGGCGTTGAAGAACCAAGTTTTTCCAGCATTGGACCTGGACAAGGAGAGGTTTTTGCTTGAGCTCAGTGTTGGAGATGAGTAGGCGGGTACTTTTACTTACGTGAGTAAAAGTAAGAGTAGTTGGCTACTCACAGCGTTTTTACTACTTGAGTAGTTACGAGTAGTGCCAAGACACCAAGATTAGCTAAGCGAGTATCATCTCACAAACCAACTTCTGAGGTGCAAACTATTTTTAGCCCTCTATTAAGGCTTGGCTTTACTTACAGCTACTTGAATAGTTTCATGAGTAGTACTCAGAAAGTGACTACTCGGCGAGTACTCATGACCTCCATGAGTAGTATTTACGTACTACCCATCCAACACTGCTTGAGCTTGATGTGTTTGCCAGAATCCGATAATGTGTAGAATAGTGCACCATGTTTCCAGGATATTCGCGCAAGTGAAAGTTTACAAATTGGAGGACCTGCAGGCCAGCTGTGTTGCAGATGGGAACGCGCCCTGAATGATTCCTAGGGTTGATTCAGATTAATATTGTCAGTTCTAAAGCAATAGGAGTGCAGACCCTTGGGAGCTTATAATAGTCCAAGATATCGAGGCACTATTATGGCAAGTCTGGCTGTAGCTATGATGTGAAATAGGTGCGCTTATAAGCTGAGCTTAATTTGTAAGTTTCTGCCATGAAAAGTGAGAACTGAAGATAAGTTCAAGATGGATGTTTGTCGAAGTCGGCTGAGCATTGGTTAGCCGCCGTTCTTTCCTTGAGAGCCCCCTCGGCGCGTGCTGGGGCATACATTCCTCACGACGACAAACGGCAGCGACAAGATGAGCGCAACCTGAGACGACCACCAAGATTCTTTATGCGCTAGATGCCTTCGAGCAAACTCATGTTTCAACTCGTTCTTAAAGTAAGCCAACACAGACACCTCGCACTGAGTCCAACAAATTGTACTCAACACAACTGTAACTTGGCCGCGACCGCTTTGACCTCTAAGCCCCGTCTGCATGAGCTCGTGCTGTCTTCCACCAGCACTCTAGCGCGCACATGTTTCAGCTTGTATTTACTCGTACCAATCGATATTGCTCACGTCAACGGATAATTCGCTATGACCAGTAGAGCGTCGCGGCATTCGACTCTCAAAGCCCGCAGAGACGGATGAATCTGAAATCTGCCACGATACCTGGCACCTTAACATCAGCGAAACATCGTATCCTGTCAAGCCCTCGACATGAGAAACACTCTTAAGCAATCGCACCTCGTTACAGTACTCGATTTCGTGCCATAACTCCAGAGATGAAACTCCCCGGTCATTGGCGCGTCACAAATCCCGACGGAATGGCTCGCATAGCATCCACCTTCTCCCATATCCACATTGGGCCGCTATGCCCCGCGCCAGGGAACACGGACTCGCCTGGAGCCAACGGGCTAAGGTTTGGTATTGGAACGTCTCGACACAGCTTCCTCAATGAGGACTGACCATATATTATACGTGCCTCCGTCGCTTGAGGGTTGCCATATTGCGGCCCTAAAATCTGAATTGGTTGCGTTAATCTAGTAGACATCTATGGCGCTAAACCATTAATCTAACGACTCGAGCGTGTGCTTTCCCATTCATATGTGCAGAGAGGATAAGTTACTCCATACTTGAGTTATGAACGCAGCAGCGTTCCCTGTAATATCGCTGCAGAGTCGAGAAGAGCTTTCTTGAGGTTACTCCACCACTCCGTCCATGGATTGCGAGCTTGGCTCCGTATGGCCACCGCCTTCGCTTCCTGCGGCCTCCCTGTCGCCCGAACCTTGTCTTCAGGTAGCTCGCTCGTTTCGACGCATCCTTCCTTCACCAACAACCAACTGCAGCCCACTAGAGCCAATGAGGGTTTCCCGTTCCACTCTACCAACCTGGCCTCTCAAACCAGAGAATGCAAAAAATATTTATCGTCGCACCGTGCTGTCAGAGAACTCAAGCTGCACCAATCAAGATGGATTCCAAAAAGCAAGAGTGCTATCCCACCCACCTGGCTCAGTCAGTGGGAATCTTATCACAAGATCCGTACCAAACTACTTCATAAAAGCGTAGGCAGCTAGAATAAGAATGTGATGCCTCCGGCCGTCTAGATTGGCAGCACGATGGCCACTCCACGACTTGATTCATAAATCGAGTTGGCCACGACGATGCCCAGCTTACTCCAACATTAGCCATGTCCTAAAAGCACTAGCGTTCTGCTCAAAGAATGAGCAATGTTACATATTGCCTGGATCCTTCTTGATGAGGCTTGAGCAGTTTGAAAGGGACTTTACCAGCCGTCTCCTTCGTCCTCGCAGTGGTTTTCTTGTGCTTGGTGACTATCGTTACCTTGGATCTTGTGCGTGTTCCGAACCAACACCCAGTCTTTCATGCGATATGCATCTGTAGCTGCAGCACCCTCCTTGCGTGTCACTACATCGGGTCCTGGGAATATACTTGGGTGGCCCATATATTGTCACCATCTTTTCCTGCTTCTCGGTTTCCGCAATGCCCATCTGCGCTTCTGATAGTCTCCACATCATCCCACGATCTCTCAGAGCTTAAATTCGCCGCAAGTAGTGTCATCTACGTTCATATCAAAGCCTATTAGCGTGCTGCATCGGGTTCCGAGCTCGTTAATTGGAAGAGCAGAGCTGTCCGAGTTCTTAATACCTATCTCTTGGCCTTCAACCTCGCTGGCCCCCCACAATTACTGCGTTTTGGGTAAGCTTTAGCTCTCAAGGCACATAACCCAACGTTGCGTACCGAAAAACCTCCCTAGACCCCGTCTTCGTTACTTGATCGTTTTCAGCAATAGCTGCAGGAAATACCGCGTCAGCCCTCGGCATTGTCTCATTCTTGCGTCGCAACCTCTCCAAAGCTTCGCTAAAACGTGCCAATTCACGCCAGAGATCCAGGACGGCACTGCCGGTTGACGCTGCATTAGGAGTACGGTTCCATTAGACCACGAGATCTGCATTCAGCTCACCTCCACGTTACAAAGGCTCGTGTCATCGAGACACCGAACTGCTGGCTTCCGCTTTCGCCTCCACAGGTACTGTGTAAGCCCTGACGATTCGGAATAAGGGCCAGGACTCGTCAAATAATCCTCATCGGAAGCATTCTCGAAAAATTTAAAATCTGAGCTCGCACGGAAGAAAATCGCGGAGGTTTGCAACATTTTTCTGCGATCAGCTTCATCCTCCGAACTCATTTACCAACTGGTTGGGTATAGGCTGAACTAGGTCAGAGCTAGAGCCAAAACATCGTGTTGGCTACCGGCCACCTGGCTGCAGCAATTTAATTCCTCGCACCCTTTCGTAGAGAAAGCGAGCGTCTACTTTCCTTCTGTCGCCAACTGTTCCGTGCCGATCAAGGCAAGCAAAGCATCGCGAAAGCCTCTAAGCACAATTAGGCGGATCGCGTCAATATATCCACTACCGACACCCAGGCCACCAAGGATCAGTTTGATTGCGGGACCCTCTCTGAACCCGGCCGCGAACTCGAAACTATTTTAGACGCCGTTCCCTCAGTTGCCGCTCGGGAATTCGAATCGCACTTATCTGCGGCTGTCCCTCGCCCTGAGCCCCTCGCAAACGGCTATCAGCACCTGTCAACCATCACTATCCGCTCAAAGCATCGACCCCCAACATAACTCCAGGAACCTCCACTCACAACGAAGCCCCACAGCTTACTTCAGAAGAATTTGAAGCGCGCCTCATTTACATCTCAAAAATTACTCACCAGCTCTTTGATTGGGAATTGAGACGGGGATAAGCACTTTAGACGCTGACCTTGCCAATCATTGCAGATCAAATGGTTGCAGTTATGGCCGCCAACGGGTACGTGCTCCCCGCTCCCAACTGAGTGCTTCTTGGACAGCTATTTGATGGATCGCGCTCCCAATGAAAACTCTCAGTTGCTTCTCAGGGCGCAAAGCAGTCAGAACCTGTCTGACAATTCAATAAATAGAAACCACTACTTACCGCCGCCTCCAATGGCGGGCGTACCATCAGACTATGAAGAGAATGGTCGCGTTTACCATGGCTACAGGAAGGGCAGCTACATGTACCCATGCGACGATGTAAGAAGCCGCCGTTTCCTTTATTTCCTATATCTTCACCAAGTACAACCTCAGAAAGCTAACGGCTCTGCAAACAGGGCGAGAAAGATCGCATGGACATTTTTCATAAGTTCTTTGAGGTAGCACGGCGCGGAGTGCTTCACGCAGCGCCGATTACCACAAACTATGATGGCCTACGGATATTGGACTTAGGGACGGGCACTGGCATATGGGCAATCGACATGGCAGAGTAAGCCACTATATCACAACATAGCAGTCTCAAGACGCTGAGAATTGGAACTGACTCTCTACAGCAAATACAAAGACGCAGAAGTTATGGGGTTTGACCTCGCCCTCATACAGCCACTGAGGTAAGCGCCACGGTCCAGCGTTGTGCATTTTTATCACCAAGGATATCAACTGATTAGCGATTATGGTAGAATTCCTCCAAATCTTCAGTTCCGCAGACGTGATTTCGAAGCGCCGTGGCTCGGCTTACCCATGGACTCGTGGGATTTGATACACTTGAGGATGCTATGCGGCTCAGTTTCAAGCTGGCCAGAGATCTACGCCAATGTCTTCAGGTATGTCCCCTCGAACGGCAGCTCAAGCACAGGTCTAACCGCCGCGTTTCCAGGCACTTAAAACCCGTCTACGGCTGGACCGAGCAAGTTGAGCTCGACATATACCCACGATGTGATGATGGAAGCCTGCCTGGCGACGCAGCACTATTCGCATGGGCAAACTACCTGTTTCAAGCATCAGAGATGACTGGAAAACCACTCGCCTACAACGTTCATACACGCCAAATGCTGCAAAATGCAGGCTTCACACAAGTTTCAGAAGAGGTCATCAGAGTGCCATTTCATGCGTGGCCAGAGAACGTCCAAGATAAGCATGTGGGCATGTGGTTCTCCACCGGATTAGTGCAGTGGCTTGAAGCACTGTCTTTGGGGCCGCTTATGAGAGTTTTGCAATGGGATAGGGGAAGAGTTGATAAACTCCTCGCCGACGTCAAGAGAGAGATTCTGCACCGCAAGTATCACATCTACTGCGAGATGCACGTCTGGACTGGCAGACGCCCTGCGTGAGCGTTCGCCCGATATCATTCTAGCAAAGCCTAAACTGCATAAATCTCGATCATCACGATAGACCTCGAGCAGAGATGACGCTTCACGCAGGTATTGCCGAGGTGAGCAAGACCGAGTGAAACATTCCGGGGGAAAAGTGGATGAATAGCGAGGAGAGAGCATGCTGCCGCATGCGGCCATTACCGTGGCGATACTGCCTAACGCATCATGAGATAGCAGGAGATGCCGTGTTAAGGAGCAATTTATTAGTTACGATACCCCATACTCCGACGGCGCTAAGGCTTGGCTGTAAATACCAAAGCGTGGCGTGAAATTTATTGGTGGCATGCATCATTCAGGGGACCTTGGGAAAGCGTTGTCGCAAACTTGCTTCATGGGCAGCTAAATAGACGAATATTCATGAATTGCAAAAAATTATCAGATGACAGAGCATGATAGTTGCAATAAATGGTACGATGAAACAGGATGGAAACTTGAAATGGGAGCGCTGGAAATTACGTGGGTCAGGACGCTGTCGTCGCTGTGCCAGCGGCGGAGCTGGGTGGTTCTGGCGGGAAGTGACCTGGGCGGCCGTTGCTCGGACAACGCAGGTTTTGTTTACCGAGACCTCATAAAGTTCCCCTTCCCACCTTGCCCCTCGACCTTTCTTCCTCACCTCACGGTACCTCTACATATCCGCTTCCCACCACATTCCTCTACCACGCATATACAAAACCAAAAAAAAAACAATTGCTTCTGCACAGAATACAAAGTCTTTACTAGATCTGCATTGCTTCAATAGCTTTCTAGCATCTCTTTCGACTGACAACGACATTCTTCCCAGAAACCTCTTCGAATCGATCTATCGAGCAAACGCCAGTAGACATACTAACGACACAACAACTACTGAGAACCATCAGGTTGAGTCTCTTGGAGCTCGATATACCGATTATCAATTGACCAGCACTGTCCACGACTAAGGTCAACACGAAAAACAGATAATACACGGCATCATGGCTACCGCCGTTTGCACGCCATTGAAGTCCCACGCCAGCGTCTTCTCCAAGAGAGAGGTTGGCGGCAGAGCACCACTTACTCCTTCTCCACACGCAAGAAGATCCGCCAACATAACCCCATCTCCATACACCCCAGAGACCAAGACCTCTTCAGAGAGCATATTCTCCAAGGCCGCCTCCAAGTCTAACTACGGTGGTGGAAACCTGTTCCAGAAGTCGGCGCCCAGAACCTCGAGAGTTAGCACTATAAAGGAGAGCCCAAAGTCCAACATCGCTCGCGCTGCAGTCAACACTCCACGTCGTGCTCTTGAGCTCGGCATCTCCGACTTCGCACTTGTCTCGACCTGCGCAAAGACTCCAGCCTCCACCAAATCTCGCAAGAGCGTCAGAACAAAGACGGCTAAGACTACTCTCAACTACGCCGGCGACAGGTTCATTCCAAACCGTTCTGCTTCCTCGGGCCTCACCAATGCTGGCTGTGGCAAGCTCGACCCAAATGAGAAACAGTCCACCTCCGACGGCTCTTCTGTCCTTGCTGCCGCCGCTCGCCAAACCGATGCTTTCGACGTCGGTGGACGCGCATCTCACGACGATATCACCGACGACCTCGCTGGTCTGAGCCTTGAGGACGAGGCACCGCAGACTACATACACTCGTCCATCTCCAAACACCGTCGCATACCAAGACTCTTTGGCTTCCGCATGCGGAGTCTCCCTCAACCAGCGCATCCTTGAGTTCAAGCCAAAGGCACCAGAGAGCTCCAAGCCAATCGATCTCAGATCCCAGTACAACCGTCCACTCAGGACCGCCAACTCCGCGGGCGCACAGTTCCGTCGCCGCGTTGCTACCGCACCAGAGCGCGTTCTCGACGCTCCGGGCCTGGTGGACGACTACTACCTTAACCTCCTCGACTGGTCGTCCCAGAACCAGGTTGCTATCGGATTAGAGCGCAATGTCTACGTCTGGACTGCCGAGTCCGGCACAGTGGAGTGCCTTCTCGAGACAAACGAGGATACTTACGTTTCTTCCGTCAAGTGGTCTGACGACGGCGCTTACGTCAGTGTCGGACTCGGCAATGGGGAGGTGCAGATCTGGGATGTTGAGGAGCAGTCCAAGCTTCGCTCTATGTTTGGCCATGATACCCGCGTGGGCGTCATGGGCTGGAACAAACATACCTTGTCTACCGGCTCCCGCTCCGGAGTCGTCTTCAACCACGACGTCCGCATCGCTAACCACAAGACTGCTGAGCTCGTCAGCCATACCTCTGAAGTTTGCGGTCTTGAGTGGCGCGCTGATGGTCAACAACTCGCTACTGGTGGCAACGACAACCTTGTCTCCATCTGGGACGCGCGCTCACTTTCTGTTCCAAAGTTCACAAAGACAAACCACAAGGCTGCTGTCAAAGCATTGGCCTGGTGCCCATGGCAGCCAAACCTGCTCGCCACTGGCGGCGGCTCATACGACAAGCATATCCATTTCTGGAACTCAACATCCGGCGCTCGCGTCAACTCTATCGATACTGGTTCCCAAGTCACTTCTCTGCGCTGGTCCCCGCACTACCGCGAGATCGTGAGCACATCTGGTTTTCCAGATAATTCGTTGAGTATTTGGTCTTACCCGACTCTTGTACGCAATGTTGAGATTCCGGCGCATGAGACCAGAGTCCTGCACTCCTGTCTCAGCCCGGATGGACAGATGCTCGCTACCGCTGCCGCGGATGAAAGTTTGAAGTTCTGGAAGGTGTTTGAGAAGAAGGCTGGGAGTGTGGCCGCGTCTGGCTCGAGGGGAGGGAATGAGAAGGCGGAGATGGTTAAGCAGATGACTATTCGTTAAGTGAAAGGAGTGATGACTGTCTTTATGGAGTTGGATGTTGTAGGATACCTTTATGAATGAATACTTGATTGTAATATGTTTTGTGTTCTTCTTGACGTGTTGATCGCGTCGATGATGTTGATGTTCCCATGAAAGATGCCGTCTCGTGGTCATCGTGTGCGTAATGCACCCTTATTCTGTCAACGTCTACGACACCATACCTATTCTCTCGCGCCAACTGGTTCCAAGTATTTATATCGCGTTTCCCCAAATGTTGATTTCTCTTTTGTTCTTTGAGGCCGTCAACAACCAATTCACCGCCAATGCCCTACAACAGTCGATCGAGAAAAGCCAAGCTCCATTTATCACACAGTCTTCGCATGGAGCTTTGCACCCCGTGTGGTTGATTCAAAGTATGATCCCTTCTCCCCGTTCCCTCGATAATACACAACACGTTAACACTCACAACCCTTTTCCTCCCTCTTTTCCTCACCGTTTTCTTACTTTTACGCTCTCGCCCTGACCATCGAGTATTCAAAGTATGCGCCAACGGCGCCACTGACCCATCCAGACCCATCCGATTACCACCACTAACACGACAATGGCCAACCCCAAGAACACCTTGCCCTACATCCTCAACTCCCCAGCCGTGGCCGAGGCAGAGTCCGCTCCTCCAACCTCAAACGCCAATCAGTTGCCATCCATCCGCGAGAGCCCAGGCGTAGGAGAATGGATCCGCACACACCTCACCACCGAGGGCATCGAAGCATATACCGCATTCTCCCAAGACGTTTATGAGCTGACCGCCACCGAGGCCTCACTTAAGCAGGGAAACCATGAGCTCCCTGCCGCCCATATCGCTGTCTCCGTGGCTGCCGCTACGGACGGAAGTGTTAGAAGTCGTACCCCGAGCCCGACAAGCGTCTTCTTCGCCAACGCCGAGGAGTGCAAGCATGAGAGCTCGAGGAAGTTTAGTTTGCCGTTTCCATCGCCAGCTATGCAATTCAGAGCTGCGATGGTGGGGTTCGCTGATTATCCGACCACAACGACCTTGAGCTACGCCGTCGCTACCAACTCCGATGGCTCAGTTGACCTCCCTGGCCGTCGCCCTGGGAGGAGAAGCACGATTGGGAATGCGCCTAAACGTGGTCATCTCAGCGTTGCGCCTTCGCCTGAGGAGCATCGTGCCAGACGCCCGGCGCTTCCAAGCAACGCGAGGGTCGTTGGAGACTCTCTCGTTCTCGTTATCGAGCCGAGAGGACGCGGAATCCAGCGCGTTCGTTCGGTCGGTCTGACCTATTGACTGATTGAACTGGACTACTTAAACAGTCAGTCAGTCGACCATCCCATCTTTATTCTGTCATTCTGGATAGACCCGTGGCTGACCGTGGTGACTTTTATGGCCTATTCAACTTTTTGTGCCTGATATTTCATTGCTGAGGATAGGGCACTCGCACAACGGTTTCCCAACTTTCACCTACTATTGTCTTTGTCTCCCTTTGTTTCTGCTATTCATTGCCCATTGCTGACTTTATCTGTTTTCTAAGGACTCGACTCACCGCGGTGCGCCGCGGGCCAGCACAGTAAGGAATGATTTTCCTCATATCATGCTACATCAAACTGGCACTTCATGTGCAGATGTAAATACCAAAACCACTCCAACCTTGTAATAAATCAGGATTTTACATCTATCATTGAGACATCGCAAGCCTCTAGCAACAACATGTTTTGGAACACTCTCTTTCTTGCCAATAAGCAACTAGAAGATGAGGACAAACTTAAGGCAACCAAGGAGATACCTGTGGAGAGCCGTGGCCATAGTGCCTGCGTCTTCACCATTGACGGGGATTTTACCCGCCTTGCAAATGATGACCTTGCAGCTAAAACTGCCGCTATTGAATACCGTGCTAGCCACCGCCGCTAGCATGGTATACAAGGCAAAGTATCAACGTACTAGGAACACGAAGCCAACACCATTTACCAGAAGACTGATTGGGCGCCCGTCCGTTACTGGCTCTGCAAAGCATGTCAACTTGCTAAGCGCTGCAAAAACGTCTTTTAGACTTGCTTTGCTTTAGAGCCATTGCGTTTCATCCGTAATCTGTCCATCGCATTGACAAGCATGGCAATCCTATCATCTAACCATAGAATGCCACAATGCGCTAATTTGTTCTTGCTCTGCACAAGCTCATCTCACATCTCTTTGATCCAGAGCAGCATATGTTTTTGTCTGCTTTCTTAACTTGAATCAATTGGGAAATTCTCTCCTTCCGTCAAGCAATCCACAAGATTACCACCATGTTCAGCTATTTCGCAGTGGCACTAAGTCTCTCGTGTATACTCTAGCAGGCAGTCTATCCAGATTGGTTTCTGCTATGCATGAGCGTTGCCAGAGCGAAATTGAGCAGATTCTGCTATGTGCCGCATCTAAGGTTCATCGAAGCTGTAATCTATAGAGTTTGCCCAAATAAGAAATCCCTGCCTGGCATTGTGGCACACCTTCTCAACGCAACTTTGACCTACCGCACTATTCGTCTTGGACTCCTACGGCTCTGAGGCAGACACATTGGAGGAAATATATTCAAGTGTCTCATGTCTATCACTGTGTAAGGTTTGCAAGTCTAAGGAAGTCCAAGGGGGTCCTAAAAAAGATACCCTACTCGCGCACTACTCTACTCAGCCGGCCGAAATAATTGCCCAGTACTACTTTGGGTGACACTATTTGAAATGGGGATCCCCTTCCGTAAACCGGTCGTCACAGAAGTCTTTCGACAAGTTGTATGATTCATATTCATTATTTTAAGTCATTATGCGTTACTACCCCCCTTCCTCTGCGGTCAACTAGCTACTCGCTAAGGCCTGCTCGCAACAGCCGCTAAAGCAACTACCTCAGGCTCAACCTGCATAGTATCCTTCTCATCCTCCACGCTCTTAATCTCCTCCTCTTCGGTGTCCGACAATGTGGTAGGATCAATCTCATCAGGGTGTTCCGGCACCAACCACACCACCGCCGTCGTCGTCGGGCACGCAAGCGCAAAAGCAACGAACGCGACAATGAGGTTAGTCATCGGTGATATCTTAGCGGCTCCAAGACCAAAAGCCAAGCAGGCGCCGACAGACTCGAAACAGCGCACGATTCCAACGGTCAAAGTAAGCGTCTCGACATCGTTGTTGAAGGTGCCGACGATGAAGTAGACAAGCATGTAATGGGACTCGTTCAGAAATCTGAACAGCGTGTTGACTGCGAATCCACGGCCGAATCCTGGATCCGACCAATCTAGGGCGAAGTAGCCGCCTTCGGTGGCCTTGGAGGTGGCGAGGAGGCCGGAGTAGAGGTATTCATTAGCGATCTGCCATCCGAAGCACCCGAACATCATGGTCATGAGCGTGAACCAGGTAATCTTGGTAACCATCGGTCTGGAGAAGCATTTTAGGTCGAAGAACCAGCCCCAGAAAATGTTGGCGATTGTTGCTGTGACGCCAGACATCAGGGCGCCGAGAGCGCGACTGCGGACCGAGAAGTATTTAGTGAGGTAGATGGATTGGTAGGTGTTGTTCCAGTTGAAGCCGACGAGGATTGGAATAAGAAGGTAAACTCTCTTGGTGAGCAAGAGGCGGAAAAGCTTGCGGAATTCTTTTTTGATGGACTTGTTTGTTGTTGGGTTTGGGATTCTTGAGCCGTCTGCACGGATGACTTTTTCTGGGGAAGAAATGAGAAAGGCTAATGGCAGACCGAGGCACTGAAGGGCGATGAGAACGAGGTAGGTGCCGTAGCCGACCTTGCCACGCTTGTCGGCCTTGACGTTGAGAGAGAGCTGGATGGAGGAGCCGATCAATTGGCCGAGCTCGCGGAGTCCGAGCCAGATGCCGGTAAACTTTCCTCTGTCTCCAACAGATGGGTAACCAAGAGCGATGGCACCTTCAGAGGCCCAGAGTGCAGAAGCCGCAATTCCGCAAGTGGCACCGCCGAAGATAACAAACCACTCAGTGCCGTAACGGTTGTTAACGTATAGAGAAGCGGAGTAAGGTGCGTAACCCAAGGTTCCCAAGATCAGAGTACGCTTGAGACCGAACTTGTTGGCAAGGATGGAGAAGAGTGGACAGCCGAAGACCATCAGTCCGAAGGTGAGGGAGTTGGCGGCGTTGACGAGGTACGGTTCTTGTTGGCCGCCGGCGCCGGTGTTGTTGAGGGCATTCCAGATGCCGGGTTGGGTGAAGGAGATGAGGCCTACTATTATGACGCTGCGATGATGTTAGCATGGCTGAAATGTGCCAAGTGATGTGACTTACTTGAATAGTGGACTGCGATACCAGCGTGTGAATCTGCTGACTGGTTTTGTGTTTGCGAACTCGGCATCCTCATCGATACTCGAGCTAAACTCCGCCTCCTGAGACGGAGAAGTGAATTGGGTCTCCTTCTCATCCCTGAGTCCCTGTATTGTGACTTGCTTAGTCTCTGTGTCAACCATCTTGTTTGATATATTGTGCTTTGCCTCCCATCTGGTTGGGGGCGACAGCCGCTCTATATACTTTCATCCCAGCCCGCATGCCTTTTGCATCATTCTAGAATTCTTGGCTTGAATATCCATACATCTTCCCTATCTGTACGATATGAGTACAACCACACAGCTGGTAGGATCCAATTGTCGATGTGGTTGTCTGGTGGAATTGTCTGGTAGAGTTGTCTGTCGATGTCGTGCGAGCTAAAAGTGGCACCTTGGCGCTAATCGATGGTGAATATCTTGGCGACACCCCGCATTCTCCACAAAGAGTGAATGTCTCCGATGACAGCGCCAACTCTAGGCAATGCTATTTGACGAGATGGTGTTATTGATCTTGAGGGCGGCATGTTATCCTGGGAGAAGTGGGTATGATATACTTGACGCTCTTGTTATGAGTGTTGGAAGCTCTTTCGGCTGAAGAAAGTGGCAGTTGCAAAAATGAAGGTGAGTCTTCGCTGCCACTATCAAATGAAAACTCAGAGATAGAGGAGGAAGGTTCTGCTAATCGGAATGACGCGAGAAGGCCTTCTGTCACCTACCTGTCGCACTGCTAGTGCCACAGCCTCAAACTCAACTGCCTCGTCGCATGGCTAACCGAAGAACAGGAACGATGGAGCATGGATTTGATATCGCCAGATCTGCATAGTCCTCCGAAGGCGTCCTCGTGGCATTGTCTGTCGAGACCGTGCTATTTCGAAGCGAGGTGTATGGCATCTCTTTTGTCTTCGTGCTTGCTGTGCTTTCTTAACTTGTACTCATGATGGCCTTATGTGCGTTCTGTGGGCGCCG
Source organism: Antarctomyces pellizariae (assembly GCA_010623925.1). Lineage (NCBI taxonomy): Eukaryota > Fungi > Ascomycota > Leotiomycetes > Thelebolales > Thelebolaceae > Antarctomyces > Antarctomyces pellizariae. The sequence continues at coordinate 42,234 of WCAA01000097.1, forward strand.
ATTGTTGTTGCATTTCCCGGTCTCCCTTGCCAGATCAGCATGTAGACCTTCTCTATTGTTAAAGTTATGTTGTGTACTTAAACTTTTGTCTAATCGTTAGTGGTCTTGCATGCGAGTTCATGGCGAGATTATGCCATGTAATGCTTGCCCTGGTCGCCTGGCCAGTTCGTTGCAGAAGTCTAAAAATGCGAGATTCGTGGCTTGCATGATGCTGCACTATCCATGAGAGTAGCAAAGCCTGCCGTGAGAAACGCAGAATCAATCCTACTTCCTCCGTTCATGTCGTTTTCGTCTTCGATCTACGACAATGGAAGTAGAGATGTGGCCTGGATGTGATGGCAGCTTGTTGTCAGTTGATCTTCTTTACAGTCAGCAGTCTTGATACTGGATACTGATGAGCTAGTGCAGCATGTTGGAACCTCCAATGTGAGCCATCACTGCAGTAGCACGATCAAACCTTAACCACGTTGCTGGGACGGCTGGGTCGCCGAAATGCCATGTGGCAGATGTGAGTCCAGAAATAGGAACACTCCACTCCGACCAACACGAGGAAGCGAGCACTCCTAGCTCAGCCACATGCGTCTAAAGCATTCTGAAGTACTGTCAATCACGACTTTAGCCAGGATGTCTCAAGTATGGGACTTTGGCCAAGTATCGTCATTTTGCTAGTAATGGGTGTCTCTCTATTTACCAGACGCCATGCCTAGCGCCAATGAAATCGAAGCATGAAAACTCCTTGAAGTTCATCTACTGTGGCCCAGGCCGATTAACTTCGTCTTATAATCTCGTCCGATTGTTTGTCGTGACTTTCTGTCGGATCTGTCGTGCAAACTTTTTATGTTTGCCCAAGCTGATAAGTCCCTATAGAAACTGATTATCTTGATCTCGTATCAATATTCTAAAGAATACTTACATTTCACTTAACTCCGAATAGGACCGCCGAAACGCTCAGCACGAACTTCCGTCTCAGCCGCCGCAGTTTTGAATCGTTTCTCTCCACGTGAGGAACTGCCATCTCCTCCTTCGTTCTAATCTTCCTCACTGGCACAACACCAAGAAGACGGTTATCTTCTCTGGCGTCCAAAAAATAAGTGTCACAAGTCAAGCGAGGATGTCCCATCCAGATACTAATGAATCGCTACCACGAGCCTTCATTCCCTCTCAAACTCGACTGCAAAATTTTGGAAATGCCATCGATAGCACACTGGGCGCTCTGGAGCGCAGACTGGATAATGTTCTTGCGGCAGAAGAGGAAAAACACGTGGAATGAGTTGAAGTGGTTTCCAGCAGTGTCGATGATGTTGTATTGGATCTTCAACTGATGGATCGAGACAATCTTGAGTGTGTGATGTCTGGGGAGGAACAAGAAGAGCAATGCGTGGTGGGCAGCGAGTAAGTGCACATGGGTATTCTGGAACCGCAAACTAGCCTGGAATAATGGCTGGTAGTGCCCAGTTGCGCCAGAAGCCCTTGATAGCGGTATCGAAAGCAGAAACGCCTCTTTCGAGGTTTCCAATTAAGGTCGCTGTTGTTTTCGACGAATTCTGGTGGGAGTACATTGAACCTCAGCGATCTCAATTGGACCGGAGTCAGAAAGCTGGTCGTGTTCGATTGGTGTAGAAAGAAACTTCAAGGCGCGGAGCTCGGCACGGAGGAAGTGTTGCTGTTCATCAGGGCGACCGTGCTTTCTGGGATGATGCGATGGAAGTCTTGGTATGGGAGCTGTAACTTGCCGGACTGATCAGCGATGGTTTGCTGGTCGAAAGCCATAAAGAAGTGGACGCCTGAGCCGATTATAGTCTCGTAATTTTCCTGGCACACCTTTGCTGGCATTTTCTCAAAGGCAGAACGAGCCATTGAACGCGTGCTAACACTTGACAGTAACGAATCCAAATCGAGGTTGAGACAGGCCCGACATCTTCATATAATGGTTTCGAGTACAAAATGGACGAATTGTGCTGCGAAAGAGGTTGTGAATACGACCGAGCGTCTTTATACTAGGATGTGGCTTGGTGTTGTCGAAAAGTCAAATGCGTCCGTGTTCCACAGGACACTTAAGCGCGATAGGTTAACACCACCGCCTGGAGCATCTAGCAGCGCTACGAGGCTACAGCCATCAGCGGGCAAAAAATTGCTATCGTAGACTATCAATTATCATCAACGAGCGAACAACTGTTATCTCTCAGCAGCTTCTCCCGCCCTTCCCGACCAGGCAGTCCTGTCATCATCGCTACATAAATCACCACCGACTCCTCAACATAAGCTCGTAATGTTCTGTCAAGTCCGAACAACTGTTAGAACACACTGAAAGAGGACTCCAGCCGGACTTATATACAGAATCCAGCTCTCTGCGCTGTCACGCTGCATGTTCACTTAACGATCTAATCACGCGCTTTGACGTCGTGATGTGTCCAAACAGGTTAAGAGTTTGCTACCTCCCTATATACACGGCACAACCGTATCCTCCCGGCTTCAAAGCTGGAGTCGCCACTTCACACAGGGGATGTGGGGGGAAGCGCATCAGGCTAAAACTTGTCATTGTTGTCTAAAATACCATCTCGCGCTAAATATGGTATAATACAACTTTCTCTCTCCCCTCCTTACTGTTTCGAAAGATATCTCGCATGCTTGCTATCACATCATACACTTCGCCTCTTTTCCTCACTCTCTTCCCATTCTCCCTCTCTCTATCTCTCCATCAACCATCCTGCTCTCAGTGTATCAAGATGTTTACACAACAGCACGCCCAGTAAACTGCGTCCTCCCCGTCCTAACCTTCCACCAATTCCAAGCCATCAACGCCGTCGAGATAAGCCAGAGCAGCATGTTGACGAGCACAACCCAGACGGCATTCTTCATGCGTTGAATACCGGAGTTGCCTTCTGGGTCCTCGTTGATGTACATCTGTTTGCGTCGTTAGTCTCTGCTCCTTCAACTCCCCATCCTGGTTTCCACCTCCCCCTTCTCAACGTCGGAGATTATGCCCAACGGAAAAGATGTACGGAACGAGAGGATAGGGTTCAGGAGGGGGAAGAGAGTGGCAGAGAACATACCTTTCCAAAAATACCAAACAGTACAATCCACATAAAGAAGAGAATCGCATCCCAGACAAACATCCAGTGGAACCTGCGCATGAACAGTGGGACCATCCAGAGGAGAGCTGTGATGGCGGAGAGGACGCCTACTGCTACTGCGTAGCCCTGGATTGTGTTAGCTGCTTTGTCAGGAAGAGATAGGGTGTCGGCCGAGTAGATAGTATTGTGGTATGAATACCACCTGACGTCGATAGCTCGCATAACGGGCTGAGCGCGCTGGGGGTTTGTAGACGTGAGGTGAGACTCATCCCATAATGCTGCCTACTCCACTGGTATAATCGACAGTCTAAATTTGGCTTGCCAAGCCAACGATAAAGCACCGTGTGGACGACTGCAGCGCAAGTATGGGTGTTGTGCTTACCCATTTACTATCACTATACTTACCCGCCTTCCTAGCATTATTCAAATCCACGCCATATAGACCGATGACCGTGACGCCGAGGACGAATTGGAAGAAGCGGAGGACGACATTGGCGAGGTAGGATTTGGGCTGGTTTGCGAGGAGGCCTGCCATTGCGTTGTTTGGTGTGTTTGTGAGATTGAGGATTGAGGTTGCGAAGTTTTCGGCAGAGCTTCAAGAGCTGTTTGGTGACGAAGGAGATCAAGAGGGTATTCGTGAGCTTTGTGGTATCGGTATCGCGAGAATGTGGTGTTATATCAGTCGGGTTATCGTCTGTGAATGGTCTTTGAATGGCCGGCGCTTGTCTCGTTGCGTTTCAGTTCTAATAATTACTTTTCTCGAACCAGTCGCGCTTATCCACTTATCGCTTAATCACAGAAACTCTCGGGTATGGACTATTGTGCAAAGTTGTCAAGTATGGTGTTTATTCTAACTAAGTACTGGCAGAACACAAAGGGTCTCAGAGTCGTCGTCACCACGTCTTATTCTTCGTGCATTCCCTACAAAAGGAGCAAAAAGCGCGATGATCGAGGACAAGACAGCAGGGTCGCAAAGTGATGTCATTTGACACCTGATTGTCCGGGAGTGTCTTAGCGCCAGCTCCTGGCATGTGTGGTGTGTGGTTTGACAGGTGGCAGCACGTGAGACTTGTGCGTCTGTATATAAATTGGTAAACTTTGGTTTGCTTTATATACTCCTATCCGCAGACCTCAGTATAATCTCCTACCTCTTGAAAGAGGTGGGATGGTGTAATGGTAGCACGTGACGTTGTGGCCTTCTCTCCTCACCGAGGAGAACCGACATGATTAATCCGTTTCAATCTGGGTTCGATTCCCAGTCCCGCCAGGAGATTGAAAACTTAGATGGTTAAATTCCATCCGCGACTTACATTTTTGTTGTCCTTATGGGCGTTGGAGAAGACTATGTGGGTTGTGGTTGTGGGACGATCAACTGCTGTTGGAACGAATGCTAGCAGTGGAACAGAGAACATGGGAAGGGTCATTACCAGTAATGGGATATGAGATAAGAAGAGTAATTTCTTGTTACTGCACTACGACTTTGCGGAAAACCTACTATGGACAACAAGGAGAATGATAACCCAGCAGCGCCAAGCGGCAAGAGGCACGAGCCGCCGCCACTGAACCGTTGGGCTGTTCAAGGAAGGAGCTGCTCTTTGTTGTCCCGTCATAGCTACCCGAGCTATATACCTCAGATATTGCTAGCAATCTAGCTCTAATTTCCGATGCCCAACCTCCCGATTTTGAGTCTCACGGTACCGTTCTGTTTTCTTATGTGATCCTGTCTCTGTGTAACTACTGCAAGCCTACGTCATCCGAGTATGACACCGCGCTCGGTGTGCTCTTGTCCTTCCGTGCATAACGTCCGGCCTCCTGGAACTGAATCTAGAGCCTGAGTGGCCGTTAACATCGCTTATTCTGCTATTATTGGATAGCTTTCTAGAACTCAGGCACTTGAGTGGAGCTTCTTGCGCTGTCACAGGTTGAGGTGGGCTGGACAGCTGCCACTGAAACTGGGAAGCGGGGGAGCGCGGGTCTTTTATTGGGGTTCTGTACCCCTCCATTGCGATTATCATTAACTCAGAGAGTCAAAGTTGCGCAAGGCTCTGTATTTATGTTTTAAGGCGCGAGAGCTCTCTGTCGAAATCATAGTACAAGCTTCCTACTACGAACCCTTCATCTTCGAGCCATCGTCCACCTATCTATAGACAACCTGTTGCTGACAGCTGTCACATCTGTCAACCACCTCGACAGCTTGCTCGACAGATCTCGATCACTCCTTACCTTCTCGCCGACGCATAAAAAGCACACATCATGTCCCGCCGCGACGTCTACGAAGAGCGCCAAGAGCGCGCCTACTACGACGCTCCTCCCGCGCGCCCCGTCCGCGTCGCCTCCCCACCACCCTTCCGCATGGGCAGCCGCAGCGAGCGCGACCTCCCAGATGTATACTACCAGCGCCCTGTCGAAGACAATCAAATCGCGTTCGTGCGTGACGATTATAGGCGCACGGATCGTGCGGAGAGAGATGTTGACCGGAGAGAGGTTACGAGGGTGGATGACAGACGGGATGATACAAGGTCGGTTAGTGACATGAGGAGTGTTAGGGATGATCAGCCGCTGGTTTTGAGACAGAGGAAGGTGGAAACGTATGCGCGCCCAGTCCGCAAGGAACGGAGCCCGAGTGTGGAAAGGGAAGTGCGGAGGGAGAGATACATGGAAAGGAACACGAGAGGGAGGAGTGAGAGTTTGGATAGTAGGAGGTATGCGAGGGAGCCGAGTGATACGAGAGTGAGGATGGTAGAAAGGGAGATGAGCCCGGAGAGAGAACAGGTTACTTATCGGAGGGAGAGATATATTGAGCGAGAGCGCAGCCCGAGTCCTGCTTACGACAGAGAGCGTGTCCAAACTCGCACGCGGACAGTGGAGCGCGAGCGCGAGAGGAGTCCAAGTCCACTCTACGACCAGGACCGAGTGTCTACGAGGACAAGGGAGGTGGAGAGAGTTCGGGAGAGAAGTCCGTCTCCGCCAGCAGAAATCCGCCGCGAAACCAACGTCCGCATCATCGAGCGCGAACGTCAGCGTCCGCGAACACCCTCTCCTTCACCAAGTCCAAGCCCAGAACCAGAAGTCGTAATGGTTCCCCGAGAGCCGCCTGTTGTTCGTGCACCTCCGATCCACCAAGAAATCATCACACATCACCGACACATCGACCATGGCTTCGAATATCAGCCTGTCATGGTACCTGTGCCAGTCCCTCGCGCACCGTCTCCAGCTCCTCTCCCACGCCACAGATCGCCATCGAGAGCCAGGCAAGAAATACGCGAAACGGACATAGATATCCGCACAGGACCAGGAAGAGACGCAGAGGTAGAAATTTACCAGCGGGACACCCGTCGAGAGGAAGTCCGCCGCTCCCCTTCACCAATCCGCGAAAGGCGCCGCCCAGAATTTTACGACGACGACGTAGTCTACGAACGAGACCGCGAGAGGCTCCGCGCTCGCATCGGCGGCGACAGCCGCGAAAGTACCAGCTTGAGTGTTCAAAGTCGGGAGATGCGACATAGTCATAGTACGTCTGATCTACCGAGGCTGAGGAATGATGAACAGGAGGCGGAGTATTATAATAGGAAGGTGGAGGAGAGGGGGAGGATTGGGGAGGCTTACAATGGCGCGACAAAAGGGTGGGAGATCATCGATGTTCCACCGGGAACGGAGAGGGTGAAGTTGGATGGAGTGGGTGGTGCTAGTCAAGAAATTACTTGGCAAAAGTACAACGGCGTACGGCGCAGTCAGTTTATCCCAAATCGAGAGCCAGAGCGGCGGAGAGATGCGGTTGGCATCTATGATGAGCGGGCTAGGGAAAGCACCAGAAGTAGTGGCTGGGAAAGAGAACGTGAAACTGAGGTCATCCGCGAAAGAGAAAGAGATCGGCGCTCCCCCCTAGTCCGCGAAGACAGACTTGAAGTAAGCAACAAGGTAAACATCCACATCGACAACGGTCGCGAACGCCACATGACCGGGCCACCACCACCGGTGCCTCGCAGAGATCGCGCCCAATGGACAGAGATCACAAAAGATCTCATCGTGCGCGAAGCCATCGAAGAGCTGGGTTACGATTACGAAGAGACAGAGTTCTTCTTCTACGTCTTCCAGTATTTGCGCTACGTGCGTGGCCCCCTCCTCTCATCCCTTCTTCACCCCATTTCCCTCCCATCTTCATGTTTAGTTTCTAATAAACCACCAGGAAGACGTCCAAGAACTCGTCTCACTATCCAACTTCATCCGGCGCGAACGTCGGGACCGCATCCGCGAAATAGCGTGGGAGAGAGACCACCCCGAGCTTCGACCAAGGCGAGGGGGAGATAGAGAGAGAATCAGGGAGGACAAGACGACGCTTATGATTGAGGAGAGTGGGAGGAGGGGTGGATATGATGATGAGAGGATTACGGAGAGAGAGATTATTTATAATACGCCTCGAAGGAGGGAGAGAGTGTACTACGACCGGTGAGGAGGTAAGGAGGAGCAGTTCACGTCGGTGGAAGAGGCGCGAAAGACAACGGAAAATATGGAGGTCTTTTGAAAGACACAAGCAACACATGCGGATGACTACTATTTATAGACGATTTAATGAGGTTATGACTATATACGGAGCATAGGTGCTTGGGTTCGAGGAGCACGGGAGGAAATATTGGTTTAATCTATTTCTGCATTCGTACAAGAGTCTGTCAAAACGAATAATCATTCCAAAACTTGTTTCCTTGCTCTGATATTCAGCCATCCAGCAATGTGCACATGCCCCCGCGGCGGGACCTCGCTCCACACTCCCTGCCGCTCCTCCTCGCCATCCCCACCGCAGGTAAAATTGTAGGGTGTTGATGGGGTTTAACCATCTGAAATTTCAATCTCCTGGCGGGACTGGGAATCGAACCCAGATTGAAACGGGTCAATCATGTCGGTTCTCGATGAGGAGAAGGCCACAACGTCACGTGCTACCATTACACCATCCCACCCTTTTGGAAGGGTAAGAGATTATGGCTGCTGGATCCAGAGGAGGGTTTATATACCAGAGTAGCACGGCCATCTGGTTTCGTGAAGGTGGTTCTCGATTTGGAGGCTTGGATCACAGTATCGCACGAGCCACGATCGAACACCGGCTGGTTAGAGTTTCGCCGTCCAATGTGAGTATGATCATGACAAGCTCCTGGCAGTTCGTTCTAGGCGCAACATCGGCCTGTGCTAAGTGGGTGTGCTACGATAAATACTCGCTGAATGTTTCACTTGTGTCGAATGTTCTTTGCCTTGCGCTTCTTGAAGACGACGCCACCAGACGGCCGGCCTTCCTCTTGCTTGACTTCAGACGCCGCATCAGCGGATGCATCTCCAACTGGTGGTATGCCCGTGAGTTCTAATGCGTCTTCCGGATCTGGCTTCACGTCGACACTGTCGTCCCTCGGCGGCCGCAGCTGTGCTTGCGCTTCGTCGCGCTCATCCTCCGCCTCCGGCTCCTGCTTGACAGGCACTTCGTCCTTCACCTCCTGCTTCACCTTTGGCGCTGTAACTTGGCTCAAGAGCGCGTCTAGATCACGGTCCTCGGCCTCATTTCCAGGGTATTGTCTGTACATTGGCCCTCTCTTCTTCCGCTTCTTCTCTACCTCCTCCTCTTCATCCTTCTCTTCCTCCACTCTTTTCCTGACACCCAGTGCTTTTGCCTCCAACTTTACAGCCTTATTACCCCCTTCTGGATTAATAATTCTCGTGCTTGTAACGCTCCACTCCCCCGGCACAGCCAGCTCTCGTCTAAACTCCTCCGGCACCTCAACACCCATTTCCAATAACTGCGCAGCTTTTGCCTTCAAGTCTTCATTCGCGGTCTGCGGTTTTGGTATCCGTATACTCGGTCCAGCTCCAAATCCACCACTCGGTCCACTTGCAAATGCTGAGCTGCTGTTGGGCTGTGCTCCCCCGCCACCTGCTGATGTCAAGCCTTGTAGTCGTGCGACTTCGTTTTTGGCGCGCTCTTTCTCTCGTGCTTCAGACTCATGACCTCGGTGTAAGTCCCGTAAAAAGCGCTTTAGGTTTCCTTGATGGCGCGGTGTGGCTTCGTGGTTCGCGCGCTCGAGTTTGGTGTCTTTGACGTAGAGCTTGCAGTGCTTGCACCAGTATTTTGGCTGGGTTGTCGTTAGTGAGGTGCTGCATGGAGGATATGTCCATACTTACTATGCTCTTCCAATATTCAGACATCTTGAATTCTCAATACCTCTTTCGTGACAGTGTTGTTGGAGTTGTAGTGTTGATCGAGGACACAAGGCTGTGAAGCTCAATGTTAAAGTAGCGAGGCTGACAGCCGCGCCCCATCGGTAAAGCTCCTAGGCGGCCTTCTAACGTCACCGACAACCTTCACTTCTAAACAGTAATTCCACATCACAACACCATTCTTTTCAATTAATTCACATCTTCTCATTCAAAATGGCTCTCGAAGCCGCTACCCGCGCCGCCATTTCCTCCTCCACGAAACCCATCTTCTCCGCCTCCACAACCACAGCGCGCATTCTCCGTCCAGTCGCCGCCGCCCCGAGCTCAAGATACACCTCTATCCTGCAACAGCGCAGACCTCTCCATGTCTCGCCACGTCGCCCAGAACAACACTCTGGGATGATGGGCATCGGCGGCGCCTACCCATCTTCGTACTTCCAGCGCCCTTCATTACCAGCAAATACTATTATTCGTTTCGTACCTCAACAAACCGCTTGGGTGGTTGAGCGCATGGGAAAGTTCAGTCGTATACTTGAGCCGGGTTTTGCATTCTTGATGCCGTTTATCGATCGAATTGCCTATGTTAAGTCGCTAAAGGAGAACGCTATGGAGATACCCTCGCAGAGCGCGATTACTGCGGATAACGTTACGCTGGATTTGGATGGTGTGCTATACACCAGGGTGTTTGATGCTTATAAGGCTTCATACGGGGTTGAAGATGCAGAGTACGCCATCTCTCAGCTCGCGCAAACGACTATGAGATCTGAGATTGGACAGCTGACCCTCGACCACGTCCTCAAGGAGCGCACAACGCTCAATGCAAACATCACAGCCGCCATCAACGAGGCAGCACAGGACTGGGGTGTTGTATGCTTGAGATACGAGATTAGAGATATCCATGCACCAGAGGAGGTCGTCAAGGCCATGCACAGACAGGTTACTGCCGAGCGTAGCAAGCGTGCTGAGATCTTGGATTCCGAGGGTCAGAGACAGTCTGCGATCAATATCGCCGAGGGAAGGAAACAGAGTGTCATTCTCGCCTCTGAGGCGTTGAGAAGCGAGCAGATCAACTTGGCATCTGGAGAGGCTGAGGCAATTTTGTTGAAGGCCACTGCCACGGCACGCGGTATTGATGCCGTTGCTGGCTCGATTGCACAGGGCAAGGAGGCTGCACAGGGTGCTGTGAGCCTGAGTGTGGCGGAAAAGTATGTCGAGGCGTTTGGCAACTTGGCTAAGGAGGGTACGGCTGTTGTTGTGCCAGGCAATGTTGGCGATATTGGCAGCATGATCGCAAGTGCGATGGCAGTCTATGGAAAAGTTGGAGATGCACAGGCTAAGACTATGAGGGATAGAAAGGAGGAGAACGATAAGAGAGAGGCCAGTAATTTGTCGGAAGGCGGTAGGGAGACACATGAGTCGGCTAATGATGAGATGAAGCGGAGCATGCTTACTAGCTTTGAGAATGCTACGCAGAAGAAGTAGGTGTCGGTAGGATAGGATGATGTAATACCACTTTTCATACCGTGGCTGCTAGTTGCAGTTTGGAGCTCATGCAAGTACTCAGTGGCAGATCGTAGTGGCATCTTGACTTTAAGGTGAGTAGTGAGCGAAACATAGCAAGCAATTACCAATGCCACAATTGCTGCATTTCAAATTACCCATTTGCTGTTTTGCTTGATCAGGTGCACGTCTAGTTGGCCTTGTCTGTCCATCTGCGAATTTAGCCGGTCCGTTAAGTGAGTCTACTATGCACGGTTTTCTTCTGAGATAACAAGGCAAAGTAGTAGCCTAATTAAGGACTCGCATTCTCTTCATCGCTCCTTAAGTCTTGCCTTAGTTCGCCTTACCGCCTGATGTCGTGTCTCCTTTCAAGGACCTTCACCGCCGTTAGTTGCATCACTAGTTGCCCTCCACCTTCAGGCACTGGCATTGAGATGGGTTCGCCCAGGTAGGTAGAATTGGGGTTGCACCACCAGACGCACCTCTCTTCCCTTGCTACTGTAGGCACTAGAATTCCAGGCACATTCCCTGCCGGCCCTATCCCACCTCTGCCTACTCCGCCCGCCATTCCGCCTCTTGACACCTCTCCCCCTCCCACCTCTCACCAACGTCCTAGCCCACGCCATTGGTCTCCCACGACTCGGCAGGCCGCCAGGTCCCCAAATAGTTGCCTGCCGAGGTGGGCTGCCCCACGAGTCCTTAGGCACTTCCTCAATATGGCCCGTTTGGCCCATCACCTTTGCCACTGCGGCTACAACGACGAATGGATCAATGAATATGTTCGGCTTGCGCATCTTGGCGGCAAATTCGAAGATATTCTTCTGCAGCTCGTTTCAGGCTGCCACGCAGTGTGAGAAGCCGATTTAGTTTACCTTTCGGCGGGTGGGGACCATGAAGGCGCCTGCGGAGGAGAGACTGGGGATGGAGGAGCCAAAATTGATCAGGCCTTGGCGATGGTTTATTTGGTGGCAGAGTGATGCCTGTGAGATGGTTAGCAGATGACCTGTCGTATGAATTGAGGTCTGTTGCTGGAAGCGCGGCGGATTTGGATGGAGAGAAAGCAAGTGGAAGAACCTCTTCCATGCGAAAAACTTTGCAATTCTCGTCAGTCTTTACGGCGTTTTCGTGCTCAATGTTCCCAACAAAGGCGTTTGCTTTCCAGATGATGGCGACTTTCTCCCACGCGGAGAACTTGTCCTGTTCTTGGTTGGCATCCTCCTTTCTCTTGATCAAACGGACAAGCAAGCAAGCGCTTACGGTCCAAATCATATCCAGCTGGCCCAGTACACCCTCCAACCTTGAAACCTCATTCGACTTCACTGGTGGGACAATACTCATATTCCTGATCAACGCCCATGCCAGTTCCTCGAACGTGCTCATCTTATCGAACTTGAACCTCGTTTTCGCCAGATGGTCCAAGAACGTGATCCTGTAGTCCACCTCCAGTTTACGGGCGCAATCTGTAAAGCATGGTAGGTTAACAAGCGAGTGCTCAGAGAGAAAGACTTCCTTAATGAACTTCCATGGCGAGTTATCGACGATAGCAACGGCGTGGACTTTGGACTCCAAGGGGAACTAGGTGATGTTAGGCTATGCAGGTGCGGAGGTGGAGGTGGAAACTTACCTCTCCTTTGTCATGGATCTCATTACCTCTTCTTGAATAGTGTATGTAGCGGAAGAGAGTGCGCTCATAACTGCTCATCGCATCCTTAGCAGCTGCCTTAAGCTTCTCATCATTCTTCGCAACAATATAGTCCATCGCCGGAATACGATCTCTCACTCTTCGTCTGTATCATCCTGGAGTACGGCAGGTTCATACCCATGACCAACATCGGCCCATCATGAAAAACAGCTCCTCCTGGGATCTCATACTCGATGAAGGTGATGGAGATTGTCTCATCGTCCTTCTGAGCCGCTGTAACGGTCGTCATAGCTAGCGGGGCTTGTAGGTAGGCTTGTGGTGGGATGGGATGGGGTTGGTTGATGGTTGGCAGCCCGAGGTTGAAGGGTGGTTGTGGTTGTGGTTGTGTCATGTTGCTGTTCGTATTAGTTGTTGGTCCTGTTGTGGTGCGGAGGAGGTCGTGGCTATTGTGGTGGGTGGTGTAGCTACCTGCGGTCGCGCTTCGATGGAAGTGTTTGCGGCTTGGGTTAGTTCGGAATGCAGCGAAAAAGTGAGCGGCCCTCCCATCCAGCGTTAATAGTCACATTTATGAGTGAATTGTGCTTAAGTAATCATGCCTCAACTGTGACTTTTCTTCAATTTTATTGTTCTTACTTACCTCTTCTACTTTGATCGCGCAGAAATGTTTTTGCAGCGAATGTTATCAATCACTATTGAAACAACTGGCATCAAACTGATTAGCAACAAAACAATGATTACTGTCGTCCTAAATCTTGCTACTAACTCCACCCATAATATCATTACCACCATTACAACCTAGGGTTTCGAGTTTCAGATTTAAAACGGTTCTAACAAATCGATTAGCATCAACAATATGATTATTGCCGTCTCAAGTCCTTCCTACCACCCAACCCATATTGCCATTACCGCGATTACCGCCCAGGATCTGGTTTCCGCAATTGAAACAATTGCCACCAAACCACTAACACCAAGGAGATGGTTCTTGTCATCTCGAGTTCTTTCTACGACGTCAGCGGGAGGAGTCTAAAATGCGACACTAAATCATCAACGGCAGCCGTAAAACTCAACGCTAACGAGATAAATATCAATACCTCGCGCCCGACAACAACAACGTGTCCGATTGTACGCTTCAGCCACTCAGGGAGACTGAGGGTTTTGACGATTGAGATTCGAGGTTGCTGAGCGTTTGTGAGCTATGATTGACCCCAATAGGTACTAAGCTAGCCCAATCCAACCTAGTCCTTGGCTAGTGCAGCAGTGGCCAATAATCTTAAGCTATTAAGAGCTTCGGGTTGAGCTCATATTTCTTTACAGCTTGTTTTCTTTAATTTCGTGAAGTTCTCTACCTCTAAATGCCTGTATTTCTCGCTAAGAAGGATGTTCTTTGTATTTATGATACCTTACCAACGCTCAAACGTTTCATATGATTTAAGCGTTCTCAACCTGGCTCTGAGAATTCGTCACTTCTATTTTCGAATCTCAAAGTGTTCGTCCACCCGTCACTATTGGACAAACGCTTCAACGCTCGGAGCAAGCAACTGAACACGCTAGACAACAGTGCCTCGAGAACAACGGAAGTTGCTGTCGACGCCAAATATGCTACGATTGCACTCAGAATATCGGCAATCGAACCGATTGGCACCAGCATGATTATGAACAAGACACGAATGTGTCAGAATCTCCATTTATCCTACTCAAACACTAACCTTTAAATTACCTATTCTCTGCCCAACCTCTCCCAGCGCTGGAATTTGACCTTGGCTCCCCGCCACCTCAAGGCATCCCTCAACAAGCCCCCTAACCTCCTGATCTCTAGCCGCCGGCCCAATAATCCTCACAAGCAACATATACAACCTCCTCAAATGCCAAATCTCTCCTCCTTCCCCCACAAACTTATCGTCATCCTCCGCATGCTTCTCAACCCTCAATTCCAGTGCCCTCCTCAACACCCAAAGCAACTCTACCCTCTGGCTCCTAGGCTGCGGACACAACCCCCTCAGCGGCTGATCAGCAACATAAGCCTTAAACGTCATTCCAGACCTCAGTATAAAATACGGTGCCGCTGCAGCCGCAAGCCTTATTCTCTCCTCCGAGAAATCTAACGGCGAGGGATTGGCGCTGACCAGCTTCGCAAGTTCCTCAAGAGCTACGTAAGCCATCTTCGTCCTGGGCGTGGGCTGCGGATTCGTTGTACGGCCAAGGAGTGGTGCATAAAGATTTGAGAGGAGCTCTTCGAGCTTCGATGTGTCGGGTAATGAGTAGGGGTGTGATTCGTGGATGATGGAGACGTGGAAAATGTGTTGCATGAAGCTCTGGCGGCTGGTTTCGGAAATGATTGAATTTCCTAGACCGGGGATCATGAGGTCTCTCAGTTGCTTAAAGGAGGTGATGTCGAAGGACTCGTCTTCTAGTATTCCTTCTTTTCTTTCATGTTTGTTTGCCGTTTGTTTGTAAAGATCGCAGTCGGCGGAGAGGATGCCGTTAGCTATTGCGACGATACCCTGCCATATATTGGAAACAGTATCGTCGGCGAGGTTGTGCCTTTGAAGAGCTGGCAGGATAGAGCGGACTACGTTGATGGAGGTTGTACTGGATACCTTCCACAATGGCTCGCTCTTAATTGTGACGCCAAATCCGTACTTGAGCGATATAGACTTTGCGAGGCTGTCCAATGCATTTTCCATGACATTGTCCTCAAAAACTGACGAATCTGCCAAAGCGTGTTTCTCTACCAGCTCTTCGAGGAGCTTCATTGCCGCTTTACTCAGTGAAACATATGTGCCGTCTCTCTTATTACCCGTGATGTGCTGAGCATTGCTTGTAAAAGGAAAAGCGACGAGCTGAGCCACAGTGCGGATCACCAATGCCGGAACACCAGCAATGTCCGTGCTCAGCATACTGAGCGACTCCAAGGTCTGCTTCTGAAGGGTGGTGGGGTAATCGACATCGTTTGAGTACTGGCCTAGTTGTGCGGCGGCTATTGTGTCATGGAACAATCGAAGCATGGTTTCCGTTTGCTGCTTTGTGACCTCCGCTCTCATCAATCTATACATCTCTCTCGAACAGCTAATGTATGCGAGCAAGCAATCCTGGTTAAGCTCCTCATTCTGCGCGTTGCTTTCTGGCGGCGGTGCGATTGGTAATCTTGACGACCACAGATCCCAAACTCGGTTTATTGCTTCGGCATCGAGCTTAGCAGATGACTTATTGTCGGTGTCACAGTTTGCCATGATTTGACGCAGTCCATTGTAGACAGCTTTGTTGATGTCCAGCCGATTATGCTCAATCAGGTCGCTCATTACCTCCAGCAACTTGGCCCAACATGCCGGAAATGAAGGATGTTCACTAAGCTCGTATACAAAAGTTGCTAGCAGATTTGAAACACCGTCTAGCACAACTATCGTTGTTTCGATCCATTCTTGAGCGTGTTCAGGTTGCTTGGAAGAAGGTCCTGAGTGCTCAGATGATAAATTAGCAGAGACATTGATCAGCATAGGGAAGATGACGGAGTGAAAGCACGTTGACCATGCTGCCGGAGATAAATGTTCGCCATTGGCATCAAGGATCCTGAGCAGGGTATGAATGGCGCTGTTGCGCAGTTCAAGGCGCTCATCAGTAGTGACGCCAGTAAGCCGAAGGAGGAGGATAAGCCATAATGCAGAATCCGATGTGGAAGTGTTGCCACTTTTCGCCTTCGTCATCAGCTCTTGTTCGTCCACTGATGATATATTACTGCTAATGTCCTCTAAAAGCGGGTGATCTATTCGTGTGAAATGGTCAGACAAAACCCAAAAGAAGGTGACTGTTGTAAGACAGATGTTGAGCTCGTCGCATTTGCAGAACAGCGCAAGAGTGTCTACAAGTGTGAGAAAGCAATCGCCATATGGGATGGCTGAAAGAAAGTCGGAACAGATCAACTCTAAGGAGCCAAATGCGGAGCGTACTAGCCGAAGCGATCGTGTTCGAAAAGCCTCGCAGCTATCCTTTTGCTGGACAAATACGCTGCGTATGATGTCGAACGCAATGTCCCAGCCTTCGACCAAAGTCTCGCCACAGTGCTCCAACATGGACTTCACAGCTTCCAGTACCGCATGATGGATCTCAACATCGGTTGTGGTAGTCTTTCTTCCGTCGGAGAGCAGTGGTGCCAACGTGCTGTGGAAGGTTTGGAAGACTCTTTTCTGCACATCTATCCTTGTGCCATCGTCCTCAAGCTTAAGACTGTGATTAGCGGCTTGAAGGACAAGTCTCACGAGGACCTCTGAAGCTTTGGTGCGCACATCGCTCTGGACACTCGTTGAAGTTGCAGCTGCAATGAGGTCTTCCACCAGAACATTCCAGCCAGAAGATGTAGGCAGGTGGGTTGCCAGGCGCTCGATATTGATAGAGGCAATCTCTGACAACTTCGCCAGAGCGAAGAAGTCCCCATGACTTGGACTGGTAGAGCTTATGCTGATACTGCTGACTCTTCTATGGGTATAACTTGGTTTCCTCACCGTTGCAGGTGGAGACTTCGGATCCGTGCTAGCTTGCTCATTTTCTCCTCCAAACAGCGAACACAGTGCTTGAAGAATAGCAACCAAGCTTTCATTGGGAAAGCTCTGTGTACTCTCACAAAGCCTGCCCGCAGCAGTCTCCACGGCCTTTATTTCACTGCCAAAGTTTGCAGTCAACGCTTCCTTCTGGGCAGATGCTTTGCCATCTTGCTTTAAACCTGGCGAGGCTAGGGACTTCCCAGAAGTCCCCGTCGATGAGAACAAGACATAATCTGCTTGTTGTAGTGTCTCGAGAATGATCAACCACGCTGCCGTGTCAAATGTCGGCCCTAGTGCGATACCAAGGTTAAGAAGTGCTCGCAATGCCAACAAATTGCGAGTGTTGAGTGATGCTTGGGCGGAGTCGTCGAAACTTGGACGGCCTGCTTGCTGACTACTGGCAATGCTGTCGACAGATAGAAGTCCTTTGGCGTGTTTGAAGATGCCATGTGCTCCGCCCTCTGCGGCAGGCGTGTTAGGTGTCTGTGGTACTGCCGTTGAGGCAGTCAAAACATGCGGTGGTACTGATGCTTTTCCGAGAGTCGTTAAGAATGCATCTCGTGGAGTGCTTAGTCTGAGTAGACCAGCAACATGAGTAAACTTCTGGAATGACCGAATGAGCCCATGGAAGTACTCTGCGCCCAAACATGCTGTGAGAAATGTCGAGCATGTCGCCATGATAGCAGGCCAGCACGAGTCCACGATCTGCTCGCAGATTTTAACTTCCTCATACATAGGGTGCTCCTTGTTATCAAGCGGGTTCAGCGGCACCGAGCTCTTTCCGTTTCTCTTCCTTGAATGCTCAGGCATAGTGAGAGGAAGGATGAACCTCGCCAAGCCTTCCGAGAACGAATTGATGCATGTTAAGGTGAGACCGTAAATGTAAGACTCTGGGATGGACGGAGCGTCGGTCTTATCCAACTGGTCAATACATGGTACACGCATTGAGGACCACTCGACACTGATTCCAGCATTGTACTCCTGATTGCTCGCAGGACTCGAGATAATGCCAAGTCCACCAGCTTCAACCATCGTTTGATTTGCACCGTCATCTTCATTTGCGTATCGGTTTGCCGAAGGCACAGTTGATTGGGACCCGAGGCCAATGACGGAAGGTTTTTCTGAGCTCAGACGCACAAAGGCTGCCACCAAATCACCTAGTACTTTCTTGCCAGACGGCCGAGCATCGTAAAGCGAGTAAATCTTTCTTATCAAGGCGGCGTCCGAGAATATACCGCGGAAGACCTCCATGCATAATGCTCTCCGCCATAGAGTGTTATCATTCTCCAGGATATGTGTCAGCAGTCCCAGAGCTACCTCAGATTCGGAGGCCAAGATAGAGATGTGATGGCGGACAAGAGTGTACAGAATGCGTCCAACACGCACAGTGGCAGCAAAGGTAAGCTTCGGGGACATGGATTGGATGATGAATGGCATGAGGCGGGAGCGAAGGACGTTGGCTTGCTCAGGATGGCTAAGAAACATAGCAGCATGGTTGGATAACACGGACTCTATGAGCTCGAGGCCAAATGTCTGAGGAATGGCAGTGACTGTGAGAAAGAGTGGTCTTTGAGACTCGGTCAAGAGACATAGGTCGTTGAATATTCGGTAGGCATCGTATGCAGCAGGTTTGAGTGGAAGATGGCCATCGTCTTCATAAGTGTAGCCGACAGCGGGTATTTCCTGGGTTTGCTTGTCTTCGGCTACGACCTTGTCAAACACAGTGACAACCAGTTGCTGCAACGTTGCAGCCGCAGTGTTGTTAACGATCCCATTCTTGCTGGCTTGAAGGGTGGTGCAGATATTTACAACGCTGGCCAGCAGTTCACCTTGAACATCGTCGCCGTAATTCTGGAGAAAGAACGGCAGAGCTTGAAGGATCTTGAGCTGGACATCAAGTCCGGATGCAGTCGCTTGTTGGAGTGCTTTCACGATCTCGTGCAAGCGCAGCGTAGGGCATCCACGTGAAACGATGAGTCTTTGAAGACAGACAATAGCAATTCCGGTAAACTTAACATTCTTCGTTCCGCAAGCGATCAGTAGTGGCGATACGACATTTGGCCGTTGGCTTAGATCTAGGCAGCCAGTTAGCAACGCGCCATAACAAAGAATAAATCTTTATCAAGATTGTTGAATGAATTTTGTTTACCAGCTGCCACTTGAGCATCGCTTGTGTATCTCAGGCTCTTCACTTCATCAAGAGCTTGTTCTGCAGCCTAGTTGTGGTTAGTCAAGTGCTAACAATTTGGCGTCTGCAACCCTGAGGGATGCATTCGGGAGCGTACCGAGCGAAGCTCATTGTTCTTCCTTTTGCTCTCCTGAACGAGATTCGCAAGCTCAGAAGTGAGAATTTGAAGAGACATTCTCTTGTATGCTGCTCATATCATTGTTATGAAGGTTTAGGCTCAACTATCTCACAAGAAAGTTGGTGTTGTTGTTCTCAAAGTTGTCCTTTCCAAGTCTCACGAGTCTCGTGCCACGCCAGACCACAATTTTGTGCCTGATCATCGAGGCACAAAGGCTTATCCATCAGCCTTGCGGGACAAGCACCCCACTATCGCGGTCATCGAGGTCAAGACAGCCTTTGAGCTTCCGTAAACAAGCCCTTTATCCTTGCTAGCCGCGATCCGACTACATCATCTTCGCTTTAGGTGCCAAAGCTACCACACACACAGAAAACACGTCAAAATGGGCGCCAAGGTCCCACGTAACTTCAGGCTTTTGGAGGAGCTCGAGAAAGGCGAGAAGGGTCTCGGAGCTGGTATGCGCCCACATCACTCTCTGTGTATGGCACCATAGACAAGTCCTAACAAAACCACAGAGGCATGCTCGTACGGTCTGGCAGAAGGGGATGACTTGTTGATGTCCAACTGGAACGGCACCATTCTCGGCCCACCACACGTAAGGCATCCGGCCTTTCCGTGTGCTCTCACTGTTCATAACTTCGACTTCGACGCTAACCTGTTGCCGACATGGAGCCCCTGCTAACATGTTTCTCAGTCTGCCCACGAGAATAGAATCTACTCCCTCAAGATGCACTGCGGAGATGACTACCCAGACAAGCCACCAACCGTGACCTTCATCTCCCAGATCAACCTCCCATGTGTCGACGCACGCGGAAGGGTCAATCCACACATTTTGCCATGCTTGAAAGAGTGGAAAAGGGACTTTACCATGGAGACTGTGTTGATTGAATTGCGAAGGTAAGATATGCCACCACATTCCGAAACTGGTTAGCAAGGCTCGCAGAGGGTGGCTGGAGCACAGGAGGGATAGATGGAGGCTAACGTGACAGATTCATGGCACACCCAAACCACAAGAAGCTCCCACAGCCAGCTGAGGGCTCTACTTACCCTCTGTAAAGCTGACGGTGATAGCGGATGACGATGATGAATGAAGCTTGCGGTTGGCTTGGATTTGTTTTCACTTTGGAACTGGTGCATAAGCGAGGCGAATCTGTTTAGCGAAGACGATGGACATGATATTACGAATTAGCGATGGATAGAAATGATCTGTTTACCTCCTGACCACGCTGAAGCTGTCTACCTACGTGTGGCATAAATACTGTGTGAAGATGCTCGGCTAAGAGCACAACTTCGTGTAGTACTTTTGCCAACGGATTATCAGCTATCTAATGCACGAGGCTGCAAGGCTGTGAGATATTTAATGTGCGACAACACCATGTACTTCAACTTCCATGCTTCCTCAAGCTTTATACAGATGAATGCCGCCAAAACAATTCCATCCTAGGCGGCGAGGCGTACATCGCGTTGCCTGTAAGCTCTGCCCCAATACACTTCCGCTCTGCCTCAAGCCTTGTCGAACTCCCAGCCAGTCCCTGATTTAACCCTGCACAGCCAACTTGAATCTTTGGGGCTACATAATTAACCAATTATAGGTATCGCTCTCTACAGAGCTTTACTCTCAAAATGCGCCTCCATTCAACTACCGGAAGAGCTATATGCTCGTGGAAAGATCCATCCTATCAAAGAAATCGTCCAGAAGCAATTCCGCCGAAACGCCCAGTTTGAGTCTGCGACACTCGTCACGGCCGCTCTGAGAACTGGCTATGAAGCCGAAGAAGTGCTTTACAATGCTATTACTACCGAAAAGTCCGTGAGTGATACGCAGAGGGAGGCCGCGAGGCTGAAGGTTGTTGAGCTTGTCAGCGCATGGCAGGAAGAAGGTCGGAGGGATAAAGAGAGAAACACCACCACACCTCCTCCACCTCCGCCGCTCAAGCCGCCAGTGCCGAAAGCAAAGCCAGGCGTTCCGAAGTTACTGGATGTTGTACCGCGGCCGAGCAGTGCGATAAAGGGCGAGGTGAGGAAGGCACCAAACCTAGTCGTCGCAAACGGCCTCCCCTACCTCCGCTACTCCAAACCGCAGTCCGAATACGTCAGCAGAGTAATGAGGAACAAACTCGAACTGCGACACAAGCGCCTCGACCTACTGGATGAGCTGGAGCGTCAAGCCGCAGGAACTCTTACTACCGCCGCACAAGGGGGACACAAAGGACAGAAAGTGTGGAAGGTGCCTAGAGATCTGACACTCGATGAGATTGTAGAGGATATGGCGCTCGCAGGTGTCGTAAGCCTAGAAGATAATGATGGTGTGCGCTTCAATAAGAATAAGAAGACCAAGGCCGGCTTGGGGATGGAGGGTGTGGCTGTTGCGGAGGAGGTGTGGGATTCGCTGATAAACAGGGAACTAGGCGTCAGTGAAAGGCCGAAGACTTCGCGGAAAACACCTTGGGATTATGTGGTGAGCAGGGTGAATGATGCGGGAGAGCAGAGATTGGTGGAGGAGGGCGTGTGGAAGACGGAGATAAAGCTGCAGGAGAAGCGGACGTGGGCTGCGCTATTTAAGGAGCAGGATCGGGTTACGGAGATGAGTAAGAAGATGTCGCTGATCTTGCTTAAGGAGAGGGAGTTGCAGGCACAGGAGAAGGAGGTGGTGGATAGGGAGAAGCGGAGACTTCAGCGTGCGAGACAAGCGGAGAGGAGAAGTGAGGCACTCGCGAACGGCATCTCATTACCGCGCAAATCGGCACAAAAAAAGGGGAATGGTGCAGGACAGAAGGAGCAGAAAACCAAAAAGCTCAGGGGTCTGGCATCACAACTGGAATACGAAACCGAGAGTTCCAGTTCTGCATACCGAAAGGAGAACAGTCCAAAAACTGAAGAGAACAGCTCGAAACCACGCTTCGCCTTCGCTATCTCCCGTACGGCCACGAAAGATCCGAAATGGGCCGACCAGGCTCAGCCGCACAAAGAGAAGAGGGCCGAAGCCACTAAAGGCAGGTTCACGATCAGAAGGACTAAGACAGGCTTGTAAGGTATATACCTTTTGTACAAAATGCAAGATTAATGATGCCACTGGACGCAGCTCGTTCTTTTGTCCTTAGCCTCTCCATCAGCAGTCCTCATCCCATGCCAAAACGCCGTAATTGCGCGACTCAGCACGCTCCCAAAAGCAACTCCGCTTCCCCCACGACCCTTCCCATCACGACAGCTATCGTCTACCACTACCTCGGTCCACAACCAACCCCTACCGACTCTGATAACCCTGAGCGTCCAAGGACCTCTCGGCCCCGAGAAAGCCGGAGCAACCCCGCGCCTCGGTTTCTGCAATCGACCCGCCAATGGTTGCTATGTAAGATCCAGTGCCATAAAGCCCGCCTTGTGCTCCCGGGCCGGCACCATGATCCTGGGTGCCATAAAGCCCGCCTTGTGCTCCCGGGCCAGCACCATGATCCTGGGTGCCATAACCTGGCCAACCGCCTCCTCGCCGTACGTTTCCTCGGGGAACATGGAAGCCCTGTTGGAAACGTCTGTTTTAACCGCCGAGATGTCTGGGCAAACATGGAAGGGAACGGCGTTGAGCGCCGGGTAGGCCATGCTGGGTAGACTACTGCCGAGTAGTCGGTTGGAGCTCAAGACAGCCAATGGCTAGTAACCTGGCGTTGCTGGCCGGTATCTGCGTTGTTGTGTCCACCCCCAGGTTAGCTGAGACGAATAGACAACCGCTGGAGGTTACACTAAAGTCGTTTAGAAGACGAAGTTCACTGACTCAAAGCGATAGCCACTTGCGAGGAACAAAGGAGATTTAGAACATGTCTTGAGGGTCTATGGATTATCAACCAGTTCAGATGTCATCACTGTTGCTTGTTCTTCCCATAGAAGAGAGATCTGTATATTTAAAAGGTTTTCTATTATTTTTCCTACTTTTTTCATCCTTTCACTCTGCTCTTAAATCATCTTTGCATCTCATCTCATCTCAACATATCTGTATACATCTTACAATCCCTCTCATCTGCATCAATATCGTGGCAATCAGCTTCCTTGACAAAGCTTATCGTGACACATTCCCTTGTCCCAAAGCAAAACTCGCTAAATATCAAACACCAACTGAGTAGAGATAAATCCCAAAAAGCCATGTGCGCCGTGATCTCTTTCAAGCATAATCCGCCCTTTTGCGTGAAATCTGTTGCGTGATCATAGGCTGTCCATGGTACAAACCTGTTGCCTCCCATTCTTTTGGCTCCAAAAAACCTGCCTCCGTTTATTCTCTTCTATTCGTGTCAAATCCTCATCTATCCGGCGCTCTCTTTAGCCTCTGATAACCGCATCCTTCGCCCAAGACTTTTGAAACGAGTAGCCTCAAAATTTTGTATACCGACTTACGGCGTCCTGTTCAATGTTACAAAACGCTGCATCAATTTTTGCCGTTCTGATCTGAGTGGCGTGTGAGCGGCCCCTTACAGGCGGGGACGACTCTGGCACTATGGCGTTTTTTGAGGAGGGCTGTCTGTTCTCTTCCCACCCTCTCCGGCCCAAGATGGTGACGATGACGCGGTCGTCGAAGAGGTGAGCGAAGTGGCGTATTTTGTGATTGAGCGTAGGGTCTGCCTCTTGCTTCTTTCTTCGCCTCGGATATCCGTCAGCGGGCTTAAAACCCATAAAGCAACCCATCCAACTCATCCAAATCCACCATCTCAGGGCTTCTGCTATCCCACCCTTCCCCATCCACACCAGCCATATGCACATCCCCCAACGCGCCCTCCTTCCACATGTCGCTCACATCGCCCCAATTCCTCTTTCCCAGCACACTCTGACCACAGCCTCCAGTCGCAATATGCAGACTAACCGGCTTCATCGCTGGACTACTCGCAGCCGGAATCTGATGCGCCTGGTGCCTATCACCAAAAAGGTCACCATCCATATCCCTCTCCCTGCCCGCTTCGCTAGGCTCAATTTTCGCAGCCTGTACGTCCGCCGTATCTTTACGTCCCAACTTCTTCCGTTGCATCCCGCGGGCTGTGAGAGTGAATTCCTTCTCATCCTTCTCCAACGGCGGGCTCTGTCCCCTCATGCTTCTCTCGCCAGCCACACTCTTAACCAGCCTCCCCGAAAAACTCCCACTCGGAGTGGGCGGAGCGACGCTCGCATCATCCTCCAAGCCCGGCTCATCAAACTCCATAGTCGCCAAGTCAACCTCAGGACTTGGTGACAATTGTCTGCGGCGAACTATGTCCTGTGCGTCCTCGTCCTCGTTTGTGGCTGACTCGGCGGAGGAGAGGGACGGGGAGATGATGGAGCGCTGGGGGAAGGCTGCTGTGAGGGTTGCTGGGTCGGGAATAGGTTGGTGAGGGAAGGTGGTGAGGTAGAAGTATGTGCGGCGAGGATGTACGGTCTCGAGTTCCTTTGCTAGCGGGCACGGGTTTGAGGCCGACCAACAAGTGCGCTTGAGGTAGGTTGATAGGCGGGAGGAGATGATTGCTGATGGGTTTGCCGACCTGTACATGATCTCGTCAGTAAGATGCTCCAAGCTGCGAGTGTGGGAATAGCGCATCTGCGCAAGCAAGAGGATAACTCACGTTTCAACGATCCTAACCCCCCTCCCTAATACACCGGCCAACTCCTTAACAAGATGCGGTCTATTCCCCGTTTTCAACAGCTGCACCACAACCGCCTCCACAATATCGTCACTGATTGCCGCCATATCAATCTCCTTTTCCTTATTCTCACACTCCACACTATCAACCTCCACATCTGCCTCCGGGCTCGGCGGCGGCGTATGCTCATACTTGAGATTACTTGGCGTCTTGAGTGTAGGTATCTGTTGTGGCGCCGTCTCCTGTTTTATCGTTGCGCTCATTGGCAGACTCGGTGGCGACATGTCTGTTTTGCCTGAAGGGCATGGTGTGTATGGGACAACGACAGGTGAGGATGCGAGATGTGAAGTCTTGCATTTCTTTGCTGGTGTTTGGCTCATCTCCCTGTTCTCCTTCTCCTCCTGCTTGATCGCCGCCTTTTCCGCTGCGGCGGCTGCGCGCGAGGCCTGGCTGACTGGGAGATGTATTCCGAGGGATGGGAGAGATAAACTCTTCCTTCTTGTGTTGTAAGGCATCGTGGCGGATATGCTCTCGTTCTGCGACTTTTTTCAACAACCGCTTGTGTTGAGTGAAGCTTGTGAGAGGTAAGCTTGTGAGAGGTAAGCTTGTGAGAGGTGAGCTTGTGAGAGGCGAGCTTATCGATGTGATGGCGATGCGCTCACAGTAGCTACTTAGAACCGCGAACGAAAGAACTTTGTCCTCAAGCTCTACTTCCCTATCTTCAGGGTTTGTTATTCGTACAGCGGCGTTTATCGCTTATGATTGGCCGGTACTGTGCCTCGAAATTCAGCAAGGCGGCAGCGATGACACAAAGATCTTTTAAAGGATTCCGCGGCCGTCGCGTTGGTTGGCGACTTTTTGGGAAGGCGTCGCCCAAACGAAGAGTGTAGCAAACCGAGTGGTCTGCCTATGGAAGCAAGGAATAGAGTGTGCTGCAGCTAAACAGTTTGGACGCTTCTCTGCCTAGAGTGATAATACGACGAGAGCGTGTTGAGCTTGTTTTTCTTTTCTTTTTCGCGACTACTTGCTGTTTGATGCTGTTTGATGCTGTTTGATGTTGTGTGATGTTGTGTGATGCTGTGCCGCAGATTCGCTATCGGGATGCAGCCTGCAGTAGTAGTGTTTCCCGCGCGCGGGATGCACGATTGGTCGAGGATGGAGGTGGTGTGGTGCGAAATGAATCCAATTCGACGAGCAAAGTCGCAGCCTTCTTGAAACTCTTGAAAGACAAGATCGAGCTGGATGGCAGCACAAAGATCGCGGTCGCGGACGGTGAGCGTTACTTCCTTCGTCGGAGAATAAAAAGTCGACGTCTCTAAGCCCGTTGCCTGCACGACTCGATGTCTCAATGCCTCGATGCCTCGAAATTATTCGATTCTATCGTACAATATCTATTCGTACAATAACACGTTGACGTTAACAACAGAGGAGTTGATAATGGAGGGGTAATTGTAAGATGTCACAAATTGTCTCGTCGTCAGTTGTCGTCAGTTGTCGTCAGTATTCTGGCGTGATTGTGGTTGTCACTGAGGGTATGCTGACGACAGGAGACACGACCAGATTTAAAATGCAGAGGAACAACACTCGGCGGCCTCAGGGCAGCAGGGGCGCTGATCAGAGGCTAAAGATGCAAGTGCAACGCTAAAGGAGACCGATCACAGTGGCGCTGTAAGCAAGACAGGGGAGGCCCTGGAAAGAGGGAGGGGGGTGGGGGGGGGGGACGAGGGAGGGATGAAGGAATCGCGAATGAATCTTCAGGGAATCTCGGAAGTTCATGCGCTGGAAAATGCTCCAGTCGGGCCTGTTGTCCTCACTGGAAAAGTGCAGAAATGAAGCGGGAAAAGCCCTGGAAAGCCACAGACGGCCAAGTCAGGAGTGGCAGAGTGAAAATGATCGTCCTCTGATAGGTGGAGAGTAAGATGGGAAGAAAAGCCGTGGAGGCGGCATCGGACCCGTTAAAGTGGAACGATAAGACATTGCCATTGGTCTAGCGGGGTGGACCTGATTACCAATTCCGAGCTGAAGCTTCTTTTTTAGCTTTGCCTGCAGAAGAATCTGGCGAGGCAAACGGGTGGAAACATAGGGTGGAAACATCGGGGGTTCGCTCGGCTGATCTGAACTCTGGTGAGGGCTCTGGAGAGGCGAGGCAGTTGGGAAGACCTGGTACGACCCCTCGTGATTAGCGATGGATAAGATACGTATTATATTATTAAAGTACCGTATCAGTACAATGTATGTGTGCAAGTCCTGAAGCTATACGATATCGGTACGAGATTTCAAGAGTTCAAGAGTTCAAGAGTTCAAGAGTTCAAGACTTCAAGACTTCAAGACTTCAAGACTTCAAGACTTCAAGACTTCTTCAAGACTTCTCTTTTCTAGTTGGTTCCTAGAAACGCCCAAAGTACTGCACAAAAGGATAGAGAGGTTCGAGCCGAGGTCAGCCATTTTTCGAGGCTACCACCTGTGTACACGTACAAATCGTGCTGAAAAAGACGGTTATCTGTATAATACCATACGTCACGTGGCCGATCAGTACATGTACCAAAATACAACGCTACTCGTGGTTGAGGTGGACCCCGTCAGTGAACTCTTTCCTCCATCACCTTCCCCTCCCTCTTCGAGACCTTGATTGGTGTGTACATAGCAGGTTTTCCAAAACTCTTAGTCTCCTTCACCACTGAACATTTTATCAAAGCACACATTCCCTCGATCCACAAGCAGATCCAATCCTGAAGATCGAATGCAGATACTTGCCTCTCTGAACCTCGGCGAAGAGTAGTGCAGAAGCAATGTCTCAGGAACCGTGTGGGGTGATGAAAGCGCCGATAGTGAGCTTCTTATGATGCTTTCACTGGTCACTCCTGCGGGTCGCGGATGGGCATGACGACGGCGAGTATGAGCGACAGCAATGTTCAAAGGTCCAGGTTACTTGTCGTTACGTTAATCGCTGTTTCCAGGGCAGTGCTGTTGATCATCTAAGTGGAAGCGAGAAGATCGAGTTTGCGCCCGTTCCTCCTCCACCTTGTCGCAACAGCGATCATGAAGTAAGAACGGTGAGCATGATATCACCTTCCTCATCGTCCCTGGCGGCAGCAGCAGCTCCTCACCTCTCCCCTTCTCTCCCCTCCTCCCCTCTACATCCTCAGTTTCAAGCCTCGTTTGCCAGCCAAGCCTTTCTCGTCAGCGCTGTCATGCATAGCCTTCACGCTCCTTGTCTCGACCAAAGCGCGAATCTAGAGTAGGTGTTAGACAAGTTTCAAGACTTTTACGTCGCCCAGTGAACAGCATCGCTTCGGGGGCTTCCAAAAAGCTTCGCAGGTCCACTAATGCAGGCCAAGCATTTTGCTTGCACTGCATCTGAAGAGGTAAGGGAGGAAACGCGCCCAGCAAATGGAACCAGGATCTCGTGTCTCGGAACAAAGATTTTGTTGTGTCGAAAGTGGCAGCCCTCCATGAAATCATGACTCGAGACCTGAGGTGTAAGGCACACAAACAATTACTTGGGCGAATTCTTGCTGCAGCCAACTCGTGAACGCGGGATCGTCTTTGAGCGCGTCAGCGAATCAGCTGGCCATGACGATTCCGGTAAACCAGTCGACCGCTGCATGTATTGAGGCAATAATGAGGTAACTCGTAATAATGAGATAAACCTGTAATAATGAGATCAACTTGTAATAATGAGATAACTAATAACAATGAGGTAACCAGTAACAATAAGACAACTGGTAACAACGAGACAACTGGTAACAATGAGGTAACTGGCAATACTCAGGTAACTGATGTGAGTGAGGCAGTCTCCCAGTCTTCACTTTTCAAATTCAGACTTCAAAGCAGCCCTCTCTCTATCAGCCTGAGGAGGAGGACACAACAGCCTGGGCCGGCGCACCCGCTAAGCCGCAAAATAATACTCGTAAGAGTCCTCGACCTCGAAAACTCATCGACCAACCATTAAAATCAGAGTTCCTCTTATTTTCCGTGTCACCCCTTCTGCGCTGACGACGGCCTGTCCACCGCTTGCGTAGAAATCCTGGAAACCCTGCAAATCCCATGGACCCCACAATTTTCCTCTGTTTTCGGGTTTATGGTATCCACTGTCAGATCTAAAAAGTCCGCTTCAATCTGCACCTTCACTGTCTCGATCCACTTTAGTGTCCACCCTCCAATCCACAGTGGAGACGGAGTTCTTTTGCGCAGAATCCTCCAAGATCTGAGCTTGCCCATGGGAAGTCCCAGCTCCCTTAACGAAGTCTGAGCTCCGACAGATACGACAAAAAAAATGCAAATCGTGAGGTTCATACTCGGCAGTTTTCGATGGCCGGCAAGTCTGGGCCGTCATCGCCGTGGGTTCGGGTCGAGTGAAATCCACGGTTTCCATAAAAAGACAGCGATTAAGACACAATGGCGGGCTTTGTGAACGCACCAGCGCCACAAATGGTGAGACCGTTATCTTGTGGCGTTGTGCGCGCGTTTCCCGTGGAGTTGAATGCACGAGAATGGGAATGTCAAGTTTCTAGAAGGATGTTGCGCCTTCGGCGTCGGCGTCGTCCTGTGTCCGCGGTGTGCGACGACGGCGTGATGCTCGGATGTTTGACGTTGTGCTCGGGTCTCAAAACACCTTGCGTGAGAACGCCGCGTGCTGTACTCGAGGGCCGAGACACCGTGATGGCACAACGCAATGAGCATCCGAGATCCACACGGAGCTCTAAACTCCATCGCCAATTTCATCTTTCGATCGCCAAATTCATCTTTCGGTGACGGTCAGTTGTCCGGCAGGTTCAGATGTTTGAGGTCGGTGATGTCACCCATAAGCGCGTCACCTCCAGCTGCCATCGCGGCGCCGAATGGCTCGAGTCGGTTTTTCTTCGACACAAGTGATGATCTGATAAGCGCGACGAAATGAGAAATGATACTCGCATGACATCGTGACTGTGAGAATCACCATCACCATCACCAAGACGACGTCGTCACATCGCTCTTGGCTTTTCCAGCTCAACACCCTCATTGTTGCTTGACGATCTACTCGGCCGACTTTACTTGCAAACGTTCGATAGTGGAGGGCGGCATCGTCATGTCGTGCGATCATCTTCCTCTGGTCACGACATATCTCGTCCGATTTACTGCTTATCATCGCATCAACAATATGTTTGCAGCATGTCTCGCGCGAGCACAGTATGAGATGATGATGCAGGGATAGTCCCTAGATCTCAGTCCAGGCCTAGGATATCATGACATCCTCATGACTATCACAAAGCGGTGTGCAATATATCGGCAACGGCCAGTGATGTCGGCCAACGCTGGCCATCAAGGTTGCACCGGCGCAAAACTTTAGTGATGAGTATGAAAGTTTATGTCACACCGCATTCAAGGTTGGACGACATCGATGCCGGCATTGAAGTCATATCAGTTGTCTCTCCTTCCTCAGTTAACAACTCGGCTTCCGCCTTCGGTCATCTCAACCAGTTACGCAGATATTTTCGGTCATCTCAGTCAGTCACTCAGATATATTTCAGTCTTCTTCAGTCTTCTTCACTCTTCTTCACTCTTCTTCACTCTTCTTCACTCCTCTTCAGTCCTCAGTCAGCCTGTAGTGCTCCAAGTGGACGTTCCGACGTAGGTTGCTCGCATCCAGCCACAACCTACATGATTAGGGACCTGTCAGCGCCCCGATGCTAGATCTGATGGCAAAGTTGTCTTCGACATCGTGATGCTGTGCCAATGCGGCTTCATGCACACTCGGCGTTCAAGTCCGTCCGAATGGGTTGTGTTCCCGCGGCTGGCCGCTGCGGGAGTCTCTTAGGGGCTCAATTGTCGAAGGGACGCCAGAAAGAAAGCAAAACGACGAACGATACCTTGATGGATCGAGATGAGAGATTGAAGCGGTGGTACCACGCTCCTTTCGTGCTCCAGCTACGGCCAAACAACCCCCCTTTCCGACTTGCTCCTTGATCTTTGAAGTCGTCGCGCAGTGCCGACGCGCCCGATCCGCCTTGAGGATATCATGCACATTTCAATCACCGCCTTGCATCCTACCCTGGTACCAAACAAGGGTAAAAGCCTCAACTTCTAAATCGAGCCTCGCGTCCCAAACGACATTCGGTGCACATCCACTAATGCGGACTAATGCTGCCCACGGCTTTCCGGTACGAGGAAGCACGGCTTTGTCCCTGCTTTGTGCAACAGAAATCTACCAGACGGCCAACTTTTTTCAGCAGCGATGAAAATGTGGCTTCACAAGAGTGTGGTAGTTGTTGCAGCCTTGCGGCCATGGTGACCCATTCAGTTGGAGGAGGCTGATGACGGCTTGAAGATTTTTTTTGGCACTTTCTCAAACGGTTCGGTCGCCGGCTTGTTCCTCGTAGCGAAACACTAGTGGCTTTGCAGTGGCCAATGGGAATAAAGCGAGCAAGATGAGTGTGAAATAGTGTGAAATGAGAACAGCTTTGAAGAGGAAGGTGATGTAGAGTGGAGTTCTCCGGCGCATATCCGTACACGAGGCCAGAAACGAGTCGGCCGCGACATCAATTTGGCGTCATTATTGCCGAGGCCAGTCATTAAGGTATCGTGGTTAGTAGTGTCCTGGTGATCCGAGGCGGTGTTGCTGTACTCTTCTACTCGGCAGGATAGCGCTGTATTCAGTCTCAAGCACTCGAAACCGGGATTTGCCCATGCTCGAAGTGATGAAGAAAGCATTAGAGACACCGTTAGTCGATAAGTCCTTTAAATCATCACAGTTGCGCGAATGAGATTTACAGATCAAAGTGAACTCGTCAAGACATCTTTGAGCGTTGACGGAGATATATTGCGAAAAGGCACCACATATCAGAGCAACATCAGTAGGCGTGAGAATTCAAGTAGTTGCTCAAGCTTGATTACGTCCTTTAAGTTAGTCCCGATGGAATAGGTAAACTCTTAGGGTGACGACTTCGGCATGTTCGGGTAACGGCCTATCATGGCTCACATCAGGAGAGCGTGGGACGTCTCTTTCAAGAGGATCCAAACGCGCAAGTTAGTTCCTGGGCTTGAATCACATCTTCGACGTTGTGGTCGTAGTGGTGCTTGTCCTGGCATCCCCTTTACAGCTGTCGTCGTGACCGATCACACTGCAAACAGTGATAACGCTCTTTTTCACGTTTCCCTCTGTGTTCCAGCGCGTGTCTGAGTTGCCAAGCCGGGTTCCAATCGACTCTCGGCCACCTCAAACCATAATCCCGTGCAGCAGCGGATTCGGATCCACGCAGCATGCCGATGATGTAGCCAGCCGAGTACTAAGAGTTTGCCACCGAATTTAAAATGGATGTGGCCCTCAGCATGACATGGGAAACCACCGAGCAATCAAAGTTTGGTGTTCTGTGAAGCCCAGGGTCCCTGGTGCGCCATGCACAGTTCAAAACTAGCGGTGCGACATGGTAGGTAAGTCGCGGAGCTGTCGGACGGGTGCTTGCTCGAGGCCGCTGTCAGGTTCTGTATCTGTAGTCCGGCGGTAGGGCGGAAGATTCAGAGCTATTTGACTTGTCTGTGGTTGGTATCATAGGAGCCCTCTTATGCGGCTGCCTTCTCCTGTCTTTCCGTCTGCTCCGGCAGCCTGAGCTCGACCCACCAGGTCGTACCAAAATGCTTCCTCTTGATCTCGACAACCTCGAGCCCAGACTCCTCTATAATCTTGCCAATATCCCTGTTCCACCAGCAACCAAATTCGGCGGCATGGCGAGGTGCCAGCCCATCAAGAACATTGTTTACCCAGCTCCATGTGCCTTGGCCGTGCTCCAGCAACATAATCCTGCCATCCTTCTCAATGCTCTGTCCGAGATTCTTCAACAGGCCAACTGGGTCGCCGGTTGAGCAGAGACCCATCGTTTGAATGATAGTATCATACTTCTTTGCCACCTTGTTGCCGCTTCTCTCATCCGCCGATACAGGTGGTGTTGGCAGCGGCTTCGATGCATCTTGGACCACCCAGCGAATGCCGAGAATGCCCGGGTACTCCTTGGAGAACTTCTCATGTGCAACCTCCAACATCTGTGCCGACTGGTCAATAGCAGTAAGGCTCTTGACCTTTCCTCTCTTGATCTCGCCCTTGGCATCCACTCTTCCAACACCATTATAGCCTTTAAAGTCCCAATCGTAGTAGGTGAGGTTCCTGCCAGTGCCGATGGACACCTCGCACACGTCTCCCGAAGCCTCCTGAGCCAGCTTCTTTCTCAGCTTGTGCAAGCCCATAGCTTTCTCCATGCTATCCACTTCCGCGTCAAAGTTTGGCGCAATCACATCGTATCGTTCTGAGACATCCTCTGGCACGTTCGCCTCCGCTCCTTCTGCCACTGTCTTCTTGTATGATACATATGCGTATGCCACATATCCTGAAATGGTAGCAGCGGTTATTGCCATAAGAGCTAGTGGGATTGTGCGATATTTTAAGGGGTTGGCTTTCGCGACTGGCTCCGGTGCGGCCTCGATAGTGTCAACCGGTCGTTGTTTCACGGAAGGACTAGACGAGAGAGAGTCAGCACCAGTGCCAATTTTACTACGATTTTACTACGTACGCATATTCGAAGGGCTTTGGCGCCACTTTAGGCTTCTTAGAATTGCTCTTCTTAGCTCTCAGTGCCGAACAAGTGCTAAATTGTTGTGAGATTCTAGCCGTCCTCACGCCGGCCTGGCAGAGTCGAACTCCGCCTGTGGCTAACATTGTTGCTGACATTGGCGTCTAAAAGAGGGTGCTTGCACTAAAGACTATTAAGTATGGTTCTTAACTATAAGGACCAGCTTTGCCGAGGCCTTAGGCGCTATTTACTCGTCTATTTGAGAAGTTATAAGTTCGAGGTTGCCCGCGGTCTCTGAGGCCTCGCCGACAAGGGTCACTTTTAGCGCGAGGCCGGCGCGCTCTTATCCACTTCTATTTCGACAACACCACGGCTACCATCTTTAAACACCAATCGACTACACGATTCACGGCAATAATTATCCTGAGATTAAGACCTTTATGGCATACGTTTGATAGGTCAGCGTTGATGGAAAACGAGAAGTACACTCTTGCAAAACTTTACCATCTAAGCACAGACTGCGACTGGTTATTATCGCCTTTACTGCTTTAGTAGTTAAGCTGGTTATTAAGAATATCTGGTTTATAAGATATGATTCTTGGGTACCTATTCTTATGACAAAAGAATTGAGTTAGAAGACCTGGTCGTACATCGACTATTTTACACCATCTCAAAGTCTTCGGGGTCGGCATCTGAGAGTGATCCGTCGCTGTCGACGTCCACACTGGCTGCTATGTTGTCGTCTGATGTTGTAGCAACATCATCCTCGTGCTCAGAGACTACAGGTGTAATAGGAGAGTCTGCTTTGGCAGCGGTAAAGTAGCAGTCGTGGATTGGTGCTCGTTTTCTGCTCCCCTCTAAAATCTCCGGTTGGAAGTCCTCAAATGGTCTTTTCTCAAAATACTGCCAGCACTTCTCCCTCGCCCGGCGCCTCTATGCTGCTGGTGCTGGTACATCTTGCTCCGTACCTGAATCTTCGTTCCCTTCCTCAGTTTTATTCCCAAGACCCAAAATCTCGTCCTGCTCTACTGCTGCTTCGTCCTCACAGTCGTCACGGCTGTAATTACCAATCATGATGCCCTCGAGCTGCTTGGTTATCTGCAATTCGCCGTCAAAGCCGTCGGGATCTAAACTCATTCCTACTTTGCGGAAGGCCTCGACAATCGTAGATTGATAGCGCTCGCCGTCAAAGCCGTCGGGATCTAAACTCATTCCTACTTTGCGGAAGGCCTCGACAATCGTAGATTGATAGCGCT
>WCAA01000098.1:0-76858 GCA_010623925.1 Antarctomyces pellizariae
GGTCCGGCTCTGGGACGCTGCGACGGGGGCGGCCCTGCAGAAGCTCGAGGGCCACGCTGGCTATGTCAACTCAGTCGCCTTCTCTCCAGACGGCATGGACGTACAAGATCTACTTGTATCAGGCAATTGGATAAAGGATGGGGGGCAAAACATTATCTGGCTTCATCCTGATTATCGTGCAGAACTGAAAGGCGCTCGGATGGGAACTGCTGTATTAGCACAATCATCTGGAAGGATATTTATTTACAAATTCAAAGAAGGCCCAAAGATCATATAGGGAGTAATAGTCTATATATCGTTGATGGCACAGTGTTTACAATTTGCATATCGCCTAAGTTATAAAATGGTAATTTTTTATAATCTCTATATTATAGGGGCTCATGGCGGAATCGATATTACATATCACTTCAGAGTTGCCACTGGGATTCTAGAGGCTTCTGCAGTGACAGGGTGTCCATGTGTAAGGACTCAGCAGCCTGACTTATTGGTCTTTCTGGACCTTCAAGAATGTGATGTGCTGAGGCAGATACAGTTGGCTTACCCGATTTGATAATAATGTAGTGAGAATCAACTACTGTTGTAGAAGATGGATGAAAGACAGACGGAAAAGATGGAGGGGGAATAGAAGTTGGGTGACATGGATAGTAAAGAGGGATTAGGGAGAGGGATGGAGGAGATGGGTTGAGACAATGTGTTGAATGAAAGATCGCTACCGCAGACAAACGACAGTTCCCTGCGCGTCCTGCATTATCGCTATACCGACTTAATTGCAACACAATGGACGCGAAAGGTTGACAACGGAGACTGAGGGAGGAGGGATAATATGGAAAACTAACTCTCTAGATGGATTATACAATTTCTATGAATCGTATGGCTAGGAGGGCCCCACCATGTCTAAAGTGACTTATGCTTTTTTGCTTCACATAGTTTCCTTCAAGCATTTTCTCCGGCAGTGGCTTCACTACCACCTCATGCCCTTTCATCTCGGGTCAGCCTATTGCGGCTATCGATAGTGGTGTTCGACGGGTTGAGTCTTTCCAATCCGTATCGACGTCTTCACGATCGAGGAGGAGCTACATTATCGCCTCTTGCCCGTTTGTGGTGGCCCACAACAGTTGCGTCCAGCCCTCGGAGTCCTTGCAGTCCCTATCGGCAACTGACCTCTTCGGCTGTAGAAGTTGTCGTAAGTCGTTGGCCGCAACATGTAAATCCGTCACATATGTTGCACTTAGCGATCTCTCTCCCAAAAAGACAATTACTTGATTATAGGACATTACACTTAGGTTATTCTCAAGGAATGCAAGAGACAGCGTTTTTGTTTCATCTTCCGGATCTCTAGGAACATAATCGGGCCGGTAATGGGAAGCATACTTAAGAGGCTCATACTTCTTTGGTCGATCAAATAGATCTTTGTAATTAGTGCAAGGCCCTCTCATGAAAGGTTCCGTTGAAGGATATCGAATGCAAGCTCGTGAGATGACCAATGTATCTCGTCTAAATGGATAGAAAAGACGTCGTCCGTGCTCACGTAGCTTACATGCGTTAGTCGAGGCTGTGATTACGTCCATCTGCTCAATTCCGAGGTCGAGGTGGGCTGCAAACAACAGGACAACCTTCCAAGCAGAGTTCTTTGCAACTCTCGCAAGGGTTTGATCATAATCAATGCCAAAGCGCTGCTTGTATCCCATAACTACCCAACGTGCTTCATATCGGGAGATATTACCGGCTTAGGATGTTAGGAATCTATACAAGTGGTACAGATGTTTTATTTACAAAGTACAAAAGATGTCTTTGAAGCAAAAGAGCGGCTATCCTCTGGATGCCGCTCTCGTTTTCACAATAACGGTGTACTGATTGGGAGATTGATGCCTGAAATCAAGGAAACGGAAAATAATTTTGGTAATGGATTCGCACGTTCTTTCTAGGCTCATAATTCGACTCCCATAAAACAACTTTATCAGATGCCAACCGTTCGCCCATTTGAACAATTATCCTGAACATCGCTACCATAAATGGCTGTGGTTCAAACCCCGATCCCTGACACCAACATTCACTGAAAGCACACACACCGTACAGAGCATATGATCTACAGGCCCAACGCCAATTTTAAACCTGGCTCAAGCACAACAATACTTAAATAGCCACTGTAGCGCCCACTAAGGACAAAGGCACGCCGTCCTGCATCACCAACAATGATGATCACTTGAACCGCACAAACTAGCCAGGAGACATCACGATGTCCCAAGACCCAGGCGAGCCACTGTCGGCGTCGGTCCGCAAGCGCAAATCTGATGGTGAGTCTTTCTCAGACGCTTCCAATTCCTACTGGCCTGAAGGGTGGAGTTGGGCGCGCTATAGCGACCATGAAGTCAATTTCTCAACGTTGTCGGAGGAGGAGGAGAAGGATAAGATGCGTAATGGTTTGCAAGAGGTGCTCGGTGATGACGGCATGAGAAGAATGAGGCTCTATCTACGGCAAAAAATGCGCGACTGGGAAGAGAAGAAGCTACAAGAACAAGGCGCCCTGCCACCCAACTATAAAGCGCCGGACTTTCTGATGCAGTGGCAAAAAAAGCATCCGATCGGTCCCTGGGGGTTTGTCGCCTTTCGCACTGTCTTGCATGGTGACGAAGAGAAATGGACCGAATTCAAACGCCGGGTTCGACTCACCCTTCACGTGGCATTTGACTACGTGGTAGAGCAGCATGAGGGGCATGAGTTTGACGAGGTCGCCAAGGCACGAAAGACGTGTGA
This sequence comes from Antarctomyces pellizariae, assembly GCA_010623925.1. Lineage (NCBI taxonomy): Eukaryota > Fungi > Ascomycota > Leotiomycetes > Thelebolales > Thelebolaceae > Antarctomyces > Antarctomyces pellizariae. The sequence continues at coordinate 2,755 of WCAA01000098.1, forward strand.
GCTTCACTGGATAGAAGACAAGAAGCTTGCTCTTATGGAAGAGGCTGAAGTGATACCACACGGCGACGAAGAAGACGAGCACGGTCCGGATGGCACTCACGACGAAAGAAACTGGTACAAGTCCGTCTTTAAGGTTCCCGTGGAGATCATTCCCGATAACCTGTGGTACCTTGTTGACCCGCATTCATTCAGCCTACGAGCCTCACGCGGGGAGTAAAAGGCAGTACCCAACTGGGAGTAACGATACCTGAGAGCTACACTGCTGATGGATTGACCGAACTTTGGTGGGTTATGGCACCGACACCACGCGCTCTAAATAGAAGGCGGGTTCTTCGAGGACTCTAACTAAGAAGCTATGGAGCCATAGGGTCACATCATTTACTTTAATCATGATACCTTTTTTTGAGCGTTTTAATATGCCACCAATAAACGTGCGCTGAGCTCCCTCGCCGATTTTTCTCGCTTTTGTTTTGTTTTGTTTTGTTTCAGATACTATGTTTCGGTCTTGGTGGCACTGGCGCCGGGAACTGTGGTGAAGTTTTGGTAGCACCCATGTGGTGGTGCAATAGTTGTCAATGACTGTTTACAGGCTAGCACTATATCTCATAGTGTTTTTTGCGAGAGACAGCACAGACGAGAGCTCCAAGCAACAATGTGGAACGAGATACCGTGTGAGCTAGCAAGGACTTCGCACGTGTCACCAGATTTGATCGTATAGTCAGTACAGTCAGGGGATAAGCACAGGGACTATAGTTGGTGGTTAACGTCAGAGATTAAGAGGCCACAAGGAGGTCTTTGCAATACCTGATCAAGTTGCAAGTCGGTGCAGTCGGTGCGCAGACTGTTCAGCGTGATGAGAGAGTCCGTAGAGACATGCTGACTTTTAGGAATGCTGAGGCAGTTATCGCCGCTGTCTACAGTATACTTGCGGTCGTCCACGCAAGTAGCGGCTGGGTAACCCTTGGGCGCATAGTTATGCAGAGACGTGATATTGGTCTTTAACGTCTGGGTAGCCGTCAGATAACTGAGCTTTGGATGGCTTTCCATGCATCCATCATCCATGACCCGTAGTTAGAATACGGCATGGACTGTTGATGACGGACGATGTTGACGACGCATTCCGAGCATAGTTACTCGTCCGTGTAGCCGTTGAGATTAGCGTCTTGCTCTGGAGCATCACCAGGATTTTTCTGGATGAAGTCTAATACGCAATTGTCAACTAGGAGAGGGTCAGAGACAAAGCGAAGGGGAGCCGTACCTGCACAGTATTGACTAGATCTGGAGTCCTTGATGCACATCATATCGCGCACCGAGGTGATGGCGTTGACCCAATACGTAGCGGGAATGTCCCCTCGAGTCCGGGCATCGTTGGCGCACGCCAAAGTCAGTTTTAACAATAACCAACGAGCTGAGGCGAGCATGCATTGTTGCAGAGAAATTCCATGAGGTCCTGGCCCTCAAGTGAGTAATAGCCTCCATTGCTGAGTAGCTGGAGGAATTCTCGCGGACAGGCTGGGAGAGGTGCAGTCAAGACAAGATTACAGCTCTTAGAAACGGCTGTAAAGAGCAAATCCACTGCTCGACAGAGAAGAACTGCCAATTTGTCAGTTGGGCATCCATTGAATCGGTAGCCTAATTGTTTGAACTTTGAGCTTACACTGTACGTCTTAAGGCTGCTATCTCGGCGACCCGCAGGTGCCATAAAGCGCCGGCAAGCACGAGTAGAAGCTCCAGTTTAAACATGACCAGAAATATGAAGAATGAAAGGTTACGAACGACAATAGCCACGCAATGCAGTTGAAATCCTAGACGCTGTGCCAGGGTACCAAGTTGAGACAACGAGTTGGCAGCGTGCGAAGTCCGCGCCTTGAAAAAAGTGAACTTCTTTTGGATATTAATGGTAGTATTTGGGGATAAAGCCTCATAGCCACCAGCCACAGCTGTTGATAACAATGTCCAAAATCACAACTTGGTTGTATGGGAACGAAAACTCTTTCCCAAGCTGACGGAGTGGTCATCTTGTGAGCCTTTAGTAAATGGCCCAAGGCCCGGCACAAGCTCCCAGGTACTTCATATCTTCAAGTAATGTGTGAAAAGACAGGATCGTTCCATCGATACAGGACATATTCTCCAGTATTTGCGACCGCTTTATAGGCGAGGAATTGGTTAATACGTGGGCGGATTCCATCATTCCTTTTATGATTTATTTTTCACCTGCTGAACTTTTTGGAGCCATGAGTTCCACCCCTTTTACGCTGGTTGCATCGACCTAACTAAGCGTGGTTTCGTCGTTTTCAAATACAGTATACCAGGTATTTCTGATGTGCGCTAGGTAGTGGAGAACCTCCTTGATTATCATTAGTGAATCTTTTACCTTCCTAAACGGTTAAACGGCGAAGCGCATTAGAGAATGGAAGCAAACGACAGACCCGTTCTCTCAGACTTAATCCAGCTGATTTGTTGGTAGGCAGACAAACAACTTCGGCACAGCCGACAGCACGTCGCAGTTGACAAACGGGGCCCTCACTGAGTCTCGACGTATAAAGCTACCAGTCGGACTCCAAGTCATTAAAACAAATAAAATAGAAACACCTGAATTGAACTTGTTCCTGGAGTCCGCAAACACCCTGGGAGTCACCTACCTACCTTGCCAAATTGTAACAGGTTATGAGCCCGGATCGCCCGTTTTCACTCGAAAACAAGTAAATTCAATCCCGGCAGCTTCACCAGGAAAACCACGACTCTATCGTCAACCAGAAGCGCACAGGAAAAGAAGCGCTCACACCAGATCGGTGGATTAGTAGTTGGGTGGGCGACCATCAGCGAATACCCACTGCTATGTATTTTTATTTGTTGTGCTTTTGCTTTCCACCAGTTACCTTGAATTAAAATGGTATCCTCTCAAGCACTGTAAGGAGCATTGCGCCCTTTCCCATATCTCAATGAATAACAATGTCTGCATAGGAGACACGGAGTTTCCGAGTGGGACAAGCACACTTTAGTGTCTGCTATAAAGTTATTTATTTAAATATAAGTTATGTTACCTGAGTATCTGATACATACAATCACATACTGAAGAGCATCAGCCATCCCGTCCGCTCCACCATACACAAACATCTTCCACACAAGAGGTGTATTACGTGCAGTGGTGGCTGATCATTGGCGTGGCTGATCATAGGCGTAATAGATGGCTCAGGGCTGGACGTTTGCCGCGTTGCCCTTACGCCGTGCTGACGTTTAAATATGATGTCACTAGGGTCTCATTGCATGACTTTCACAAAGAGGTTATACACCACTTTCAATATCTTTCAATTCTTCATTCAACATATTACAACAAGGAATAAGTTACATAAATCTAGAGGATCGCTAATTTGTACTCCAAAATGATCGCCTCCATTCAAGCTGCGCAAAGACTCGATTCGAGAGGGAACCCTACGGTCCAAGTGTGCGTGGTTACTGACAAAGGTGAATTTCAACCACTTCTGACCGCTTGCTTCAGTTAGTCCCACGTTGATCTAACTGACGCGTAGGCACATTCCGAGCCCTAGTTCCTTCGGGGGCGTCTAAGGGCGATTATGAAGCAGTTGAGCTGCGCGACGGCGACTCGTCCGTGTACAACGGCCAGGGCGTCTTAAAGGCAGTGCACAGCGTGAACAATGTTCTAGGTCCAGCGGTCATTGAGCGCAGATTCAACGTGGCCACAGAACTTGCCAGTATCGATGCTTTAATGCGAGAACTTGATGGCACAGCGGACAAGAGCAATTTGGGTGCTAACGCTATTCTCGGTGTTAGTATGGCTTGCGCGCGGGCTGCCGCTGCAGAACAGGTATATACACTATTTGCTCGCCGTTTTGATGCTGTTACGCAAAAGACATTCGACTGACCGCTGAACAGAATGTACCGTTGTATGAGTTCATCCGGCAGCAATCCGGGTCCAGCAAGCCATATATCTTACCGACTCCTTTTTTCAATGTGTTAAACGGCGGGGTACATTCCGGAAATCTTATGGCCTTTCAAGAATTTATGATTGCTCCTGTTGGCGCAAAATCGATGGCTCATGCAGTGCAAATGGGCGCTGAAGTTTACCATGAACTCAAGGGTGTGATAAGGAAGAAGTTTGGGGGATCAGGTATGTTCTACGCAGTTTAAATGTGCGAATCGTATTATTTAAGTTAACAACAATCAGCGATCGGCATCGGAGACGAAGGAGGGTTTGCACCACCAATTTCAAAGCCCCATGAGGCGCTTGATCTACTTGTAACCGCTGTAGATAACTGCGGATACACAGGACGAGTTAAATTCGCGATGGATCCAGCCTCAAGCGAGTTCTTCGAATCAGACAAATACGATCTTGCATTTAAGGATCCCGCGGTCCAGTCTTCTTCCAATGCTGCGCTGTCGCCAGCAGAACTGAGCCGTCTGTATCAAGACTTAATTCAGAAGTACCCAATTATTCTCTTAGAGGATCCCTTTGCTCAGGATGACTGGGATACATGGTCCAAATTCAGCCAGACATGCGAGATTGAGCTCGTAGGAGACGACTTGCTCGCAACCAATATCGAGCGTATGAAAACCGCCGATGAGAAGAAAGCTTGCAATGCGCTCTTACTCAAAATGAACCAAATAGGGACCATAACAGAGGCAATAGATGCGTATGTAGAATCCTACCCACAACCCAATTTTTCCGCCACGTTTGCTGATATCTATCTTTTAATTAGTGCAAAGATGGCTTTCGATCTTGGCTGGAATGTCTTTGTGTCACATCGGTCAGGTGAGACGACCGACGATTTCATTGCTGACTTGACTGTTGGCCTTGGAACGGGCCACCTAAAGAGTGGTAGCCCTTGCCGTGGGGAGCGGGTTGCAAAGTACAACCGCTTGATGGATATTGAGGCTGAGCTTGAGGCTTCGGGGCAGAGACACACGTATGCGGGAGGAAATTTCAGGAAAACTTCTGCGGTATGAGATTTCGACCTAGACGAGTGTTGCGCTGGTAGATTCGTCCACCTTTCTTTCGAGGCTAGTCGGTCACAATTATTGATGTTATACAAAACAAATTGAACACTCATTCCAGGTCGCCAAACGATGTACTCTTTGGATGCACTGAGATCATCTCTGGAAGTAGCACCTTAACCTCCAAATTGCCTTGCACAGCTTGAAGTCCCCTACTTAACGTTGGTGTTACAGTGCAAATCACATACGACAGCAAATTTAATTCAAATTTGTGAGGTAGCAGTATATGGTCACATGTGATGGGAAATTTAGAGCAGTTTGCAGCTTCTTAGGTTATAATTTCTGGTCATAACGTAACATGGTCGAACGGGCGGTATGGCCTAGCGAGGGGCTTTTCAAGCTAATTTCCACGCGATCGAGCATTTCTAACTATAATAATGCCCCCTTTAGAATCCGAGTCAGCAGAACTACGGAGAACTACTTCATGTTCCTTTTCTACGATTGGACGTTTACGTGCTTGTCCACGTTATCTTATTGCCACCGGTTTCTCCGGCCAACCCCCCCTAACCACCAAAGCAATTTTTAACACTTCAGCTGTGCTAAACGCCAAATAACCCTGTAGCCTAACCCACTTGTTTTTCTTATGAGTATTCTGTCGCTTTAGTACTGCTCTCTGCTCCTCAAGTTCCTTCTTAATTACCACATATAGTTATGTTAGTTGCACAAATACTGAGAACCTATGTATCTGCGGCTGTAACAGAGACCACCGAAGCGAACTCGAACTTCCTGATTTTTATCAAGCCCTTCTGTGTGGGCATTCGAAGTGGGACTATTTTAGGTGGCCGGAGAAATGTGTGGTTGTCCCGTTGTAAGTTAACAAGTCGCGCGTAGTTTAGTTGCCACATCCTTGACACAGAAAACGAGGAAGAAGATCTGGATTCGGGAAGCGCTTACTGACGGACTCCAGTGCAGATGGACTGGCGGATGAAAAATGATGGCAAAGCACAAGATGACAGAGCGCGACAGAGACCACTGCAAGTCTCCGTCAATGTTTTGGTGGCTATAGCTACGGAGTGCTAGCTAGTTATCTTGGGACTGGCAAAGGCGGCGCTCGATGTGGGAGTCAAAAATGGCTTTTGTTTCTAAGGCTCCGCATATAAGCACTTTGACAAAGCTCTCAGTGAGATTTACGAGGCTGAAAACCTTCTTTGGTCTCAACAGCCAGTACTACGTAGAGCACTGACGGAAAAGTCAGCGTTTCTGTTGGCTTAGTCCAAATTGCGTGGCGCCCTAGCCTCCCTCTATGTCCCCATTTCCATATTTGACTCCCAGGTCAAGATGTGTTCTACTGTAGTAGCTGATCCTCCACAACTGATCCAAGAAGTATCGCAAACATGGATCCAAGAAGAATCACAGACATATATCCTCTGTATCCGACACACCCCATGGGATTTCCTTATGACAAAAACGGAGCTATTCCCCTATCCCATCTGCACCCATTGTCAAAGGACGGGACCTACATTCGTGCTAGCGACATCATCCTCATCGAGCACCTCCTTCGCAATCTCGCAAACGCTCACGAGGACAAGCGCAAAAAGGTCCCCTTCGAGAAAAGGGAGAACAGCGACTACTGCGACGGCACACTTTCCCATGACACCGTTCAGCAGCAGGTGGCCAGGACCGGTTCCTACGGCGTTGACGGCACTTGTTGGTTTGCGGGAACCAGAGGCGGTTACGGGATTTATCTCACACCTGACTTCGGGAGGGACGTTGATTGTAAGGGCGCCAGGCACGACATTACCACCAATACTCTGAGGAACTAACTCGACTACAGATCGTCCACGCATAGTCAGAATCTCGTTCTTGAAGTACTCTTTTACCAGCAAGATGGACGCCAGAATCACGACTGAGCGCAATACCGCTACGATCAGACAACTTACCTTTGAGGGTTACAAGAACATACTTCTCCGGGAACTGAAGGCCGATGGCAAGAGGGCCAGAATGGAAATCTTCATTAGATGTAGGTTTTTGAACTATCGTAACACTTCCACGACGGAGACTGACATACCTAGGTATGGGAATGGGCCCACACACCTTCATAGGCTACGGCAGCGACATCCGCTTGCTCTTCAGAAACGATCGTGACATCGCTACGTTCATCAGCCTCATCAAACCAATCAAGGCGTTCGTCAACTACATGGACCCGAAAAATGCGAAAAAGCGCCAGGCCATCCAGGAGACAGGCGGCAAGGCATTTGCGACCTCAGCTACCGCCACCGGTCTTCCACAGCGCCTTGGCCGCGGCATGACTCCGGACGATTGGGCCACTCTTTTTTTGGGCGAGGAGGAGGAGAACAACAAGCCTGCTAGCGGCTTCAAGGCCTCCACTATGCAGAACTGCAGGGTTCCGAAGCGTAATATTGTCAACAAGAACAGAGTGGTCTTTAAAAGCATAGATACTGGATTGGTCGCCGCGGCTGCTGTCTCCCCTCCAGCAACACCCACTCACGCAGAGGAGGATGACTATTACACTTATGGCGGAGACCGGGACGAGCTTTCTACTTACGGCTTTCCAAACACCTGTTATGTTGAGGTTTTGTCCCAGTCTGAATGGGAGATGGGAATGCAAGAGATTGAGAGCTTTGAATGCAGCAGCGATGAGGACGTCGACATGGTGTGAACGTCTAGCTGCCACTGCAAACTGATGCTGAAGCTTCTGGCGTTACAGGTGTGAATGGAATCATACCGGTCGCCTTCGAAGGCCGAAAAAGGGAGAGTGAGACTAAGACTTAGGTCCGGCGTTGTCATATAGGCAGCAAGGGTTCTTATTGGTATAGTCGATAGTCGTAAGACCAGGCCACCGATCTCACACGGGCAAAAGTGGATGGGATGGCCGGTTGGCTCAATGATTAGCAAAGTTACTGGCTTTTTGAGCACTTAGTAGATGCCCTTGTTTAACCGGTGGCCTACACGCAGCTTATCTTGGGCAAAATCGCACCAATCCGTGGCAATCCCTGTCTCATTTTGAGTGAGCCTGCTGCCTTTGTTGCTGGGAGGCAACAATGCTCGCGGGTTACTGCAAACACTCACGCGCCTGAATAATGAAAGTGCAAAACGACATCCATAATCCAAGAAGTGATCCAAACCAGGTACCACCTCTCTTCTTGCTCGCCTTGACCTCATAGATAGCATCTTTAACCATTTCTTTCTCGTCGACAAGGTACCGAACACCCACTCTCTGCTTCTCCTTCAACATATCCAACTCCCTTCTCCTCCATTCCTCCACGGACCTCAACAGCACCTTTATCACCCTATTCATTGTGCCTTTCCATGCAAACCCGACAATAAGATCAAGCTTGGCAACAACATCATCAAACCGGGAGTCTTGTGATGACTTGATCTGGCCATGGACGTGCGTAGTCACTCTCAGACTGTCGCATGAGCGAGTAGATTCGTTCACATTTCTGACCAATGCTAGGTCGGTGAGGATTGCCGGACCAATATTTAGACCTCAGTAAAATAAAACTAAAATAGGATGAGAAGGGAGGAAGTCAGGCAAGCCCACTGACAAGCTTTCCTATGGTGGCTTCGTGCTCCGCCACTGTGGTCTGGGCCGACTTGTCGGGATGCATCGTTGCTGTCTGCGAACTGACGCAGCTGAGGGATGTGTTGGTTTCCTGGCTTTGAATGACCGCCTAGGGCTTGTAAATACTTTGGAGGAAGGAGTCACATGCTATCGAAAGTGAGGAGATACAGGCAAGGCCGAAGCGCCGTGGCCGCGCTTGACGTACTTGACAGCGTTACCATCAATACACAGTATCACACGGAAGGAGTAGTCAACAAAGCAGCAGCTCGTTAAAGATGGACAGCGGACGCAGGCCACAAGATTGGTTCCCAACGTAGGCCTCCTCACATGAGCTTCCTTCATCTTGAAAATGCTGAAATCGGCCAGTGAGTTGTTGGAAGAATCACTCGCGCAAATGAGCCGAAGACGATTAGATGACCTGGGGAGCCTCATAAGGCCAGCTTCTCCGTAGAGGGAGCTCGGCAACTGACGTACCTGGATCCCAAACTCGAGGAACGGGTGATGAAGACATGGTACCACGTGACAGTCTCAACTGTCCTGGAAGCGGGTATAGGGGCCAGCAACTTCCTCATCTAAAGCACAGCAGTTATACTCTAGAAAGAATAAATTTCAAGCTCAGTAACAATGGCGCCAACAATAACGGTGGCAGAATATTTCAAGGTTGCTCAAGGGACACATCGAGAAGAATGTGCCAAGTGATCCGAAGCATATCAGGCAGGATGAGAGAGGTTTGCCTGTTCAATATAGTCGGCTGCAAACAGCGGAAGACTAACAAGTGTCTCGGATATCATTGAAACGCTCATCAGAGCCAGCTCTTACTACAATCCTAACCCGCAGCAGAAGATACTAGACCGAGCTCGAGCTCGAGAGCTCGTACGACGTAAAGACAGTGCGGGACCTTGAAAGCGATAGGCTGGTTGCCACCAAGATGGTTACCATATTATGTGATGCGCCTACAATCGAGAGATAGATTTTCTGGCGACCATATCCAAGTCTGAAGACATGGGGGCTGCCAGACGCCCGTACGTCAAGCTGCTGTCGAGCAGCGTGACCACATGGCGAAAGCTTCAGAGCAGCAAGGCAGCTACCACCATCAAAAGATGAGGGCATTCGAAAACGGTACGCAATTACCCCAATGCGCTTGTGCATCTACTGGCTTGTGTCAGGTTTCTTGGCTACCATCACAATTCAATTGGAAAATTGTGCTGAAATGGTTGACCTCGTTGCCGTGCGAATGAAAGCCTGGAGGGAGGCGGAGAATCAAGGTAGCTTGGCAGCAACATCAACCACACCCCCGCATTACCAACAAAGAGGCGCTTACAAAGTCAGCTAACGTCTCCATTACAAGGCTCTCAAGTTACGGCAAACTGGTTAAATATCTGGTTCAAAGCAAGAGCTGGTTCCGCAGGCGGTTCTCCTTCGAAGCTCGCAAGCAGTGTCTTTATTCCTCCTGCAAAGACACCGATGATAGCGACTACGACATCCACGGACTCTGAATTGGCGTGGTCCCAAGAACCAGGAACATGCGCGGTTACATTGTTGGGTGCGATTCATTGGCTTGTACTTGGGATTGCATTCATCGTCGGCACCGCGTTGGCGATGTTGGCATTTTTCGCTTGGCCGTTTGGGCTTTTCTGGTTGATGGAGCAGTTGGCTTTCTTGCCGACGAGATAAGACTTGGATTTTTCTACCTATTGTGCCCACATCCTAGAAATTACTGCTTTGTTTTCACGGCGTGGCGGGGAAGAAAACGGCAGTAAGGGCACCTGATTATTGGGCGCCATCCTAGGGGCTGTATCAACAGTTTTTAATTCGCTATGCTTATATACACTCACCGAGTGTTAGATTATGATAGTGCTATATGCGATCCACCTTTTAACGCCTCAAATGACCCATATGCTTCCTTGTTTTGGCTCGCTGGCCTCACAACAACTCACTCGCAAACTTACTCCTCTTTCGAATGTCCGGCCCAAACGCAACTAACGCCCACGGCACAGCCGTGAGCACCACACCTATCCCACCCAGCGTCGCCGCAGCCTGCGCAAAACCCATCCCTTTAAACATCGGATTGCTAATTAAAGGGAACACCGCACCCATCACATTCCTACAGAAGCTTTGCGCCGCCAGCGCTGAGCTGCTGTATCTGTGGTATACGTCGGCGAGGTAGTTGAATGTAGCCAGGTAGACGCTGTAGATGCCCATCGTGGCGAGGAGGATGCCGATACACGGGAATATCCAGTGGACCCAGGGATATTGCGTGAAGCCGAGGATGAGGAGGCCGATGGGGAGGAGGAGGGAGTGGAGGCAGGAGAAGTAGAGACGGATCTCAGGATCATAGTGTTTCTTATCCTTTATCTCCTCTCCAGCCTCGTCACCATTCTTCTCGGACGAAGTGGAAGGTGCATCAGGTGCTCCAATCTCGTCGGATGCGGAAGCCTCGCGCTTGAACTTAGCTCCCATCGCGGCAATGTTGGCGCGCTTGTGACGACCTGTGAAGCGACCGAGGAAGTGTCCGAGGCGCTCGGAGTATGGGTCTTGGTATATAGCCAGCACTGTGGCGAACGCAGAACCTATACACATGGCAGTGAAGACGAGGCCGACTTGCTCGGTGTTGAAGTCGTGGGAGACCTGGAAGATGAGGGGAATTGAGGAAAAGGTCATGTAGAGGACTGCCCAGGCGAAGGAGACCCAGAGGGAGAAGAAAAATACTACGGGCTCGGTGAATAGGAGATCTAAGAGTGGAAGTTAGTGTTTCTGCCCTTGCGGTTGGGTGTGGAAGGGGTAGGAGAATTGGACTTACGAAGTGGACGCCACACGGAGATCTGGATCATCTTAATCACTGTCTCTCTTTCTTCGTCACTCTTAACCTTCCACCTTAACCTTTGGCTAATCACACCAGATCCGTCTGAATTCGGCATATCCACGCCAACGAAGCCGGCTTTCTCCCTCTCCTCATACCACTTGTTGAGCGCTCTACCCTTCTTACTCAGCAGGACACTGCCCCTCGATTCTTTAAAGAACACAATAATCATCATAATCACCAACCCATTGCTGATAACCTGTACCCAGAACACCCACCTCCAACTCAAATGCTGGGCCAGCGTACCAGCAACCAGCGGCCCAAGTCCTGTCCCAAACAACGCTCCTCCACTGAAAAGCGCCATCGCCGTATTCCTATCCTCAGCATGATACAGATCCGAGATCACGCCTCCCACCATACTGCTGAATACGGAACTCCCACACCCGACAAAGAATCTCACCACAATCATCCCAGCCATTGTCGGAGTGAGCGCGCAAGCAATCTGCATAGCTTCAAACAATATGCCTGCAGCGACAAACACAGGATACCTGCCCTGGATCTCTGAGAAGGGCGCGAGAATCATCGGTGTTATCGCAAAGCCGAGGCAGAACGACGTCAGGCCGGTTAAGGCTGTGAGGTCCGAGACACCAAATTCTTGGGCCATGGCTGGGATAGGTGGAGAGTAGGAGCCTGCGTTGTAGGCTGTGAAGAGGGTTGCGATGCAGGAGAGGATTACTGTCATCTGTTTGCGCGTCTTTGGCCACTTGAATGGGTCGGCATATTTCTTCAGGTTTGGTTCGGGTGGTGGTGGTCCACCTGCGGATAGCGATGCTGGTGAGGGGAATGGTAGTGGAGTGTCGAAGGTAAGATAGTGGTATGTTATTGGCGAGTTGGTGTCCAAGTATGTGAGTGCTGCGAAGGAGGCTGTTGATGGTCGTTGGCTTTGGCTTGATATCTTCTCGCCTGCATCAGCCTTCTCTTTCGAGCCGTCACGAGACAACACCACCGTCCATGAGTATGATGGTTCATCCATCCTTGTTTTGTGTTTGCGGTATTTTGCTACTTGTGAGGGTGATGCTGTACCGTGTTGTGTGCCAGCCTGGAGGTTCGAAGAAGTGCGGTGCGTGTCAGAACGCGCTGCGTCAATGTGTGCTCAAAGCGGGGGTATGTGATCGCTATTAATTTGAGCTGCTGTTCATTCAGATTGGCCGCACAAGCCGTGCCTGATATATCAATTTTGTGGTGAGGGCCTAATGCAGGCGATCGTCTGGTTCGGTGATATTGGAAATTCAGAGGGAAGGTGTAAAGAAATTTAAGCGACAACCGCGTTGAGAGCAATTGTCAAACTTGAATTTTCGTCACCTCAAACCTGCGCTTCGACTCGAGACGACGGGCGGATATATTGCAGCTTGTGTTTGCAGTGCGGTTGCCGTATCCAATCCGCGCTTATCCACCTAGCTTCTAGTGAGCTTTTGACTCGAACTGTCGAGTGATGCAAAATAGTTGTGGAGTCGCAAAGGAGGGCGGATTGGCAATGATTGGGAAAAGAAGACTCAATTCCTAAAGATGGGTAGAAAAGCCAGCGGCTCTTATATGCATATCAAATCGTCAGCAGCGCTGTGTCGAACACGATTTCTCGATCCGCGATTAGCCACTTAGCATCAGATAAGCTTCCGATCCGAGCAGATGGGTGACGCAGAACGATATCAGGATTGCAAAAGAAGACTAATATTGGGAGATGAGATATCGATTGTGTTTATATCCAGTCATATCTCTTAGGAAAATGCTGGCGTCTTTGGCGCATTAGCGCCTCGCCCCCTCATATCATGGGGTCGTGCGGAGGAGTAAAGTTGGAGTAATGTGTCAGCGACACTTCGTTCCTTTCGCCATTTCTTCGTTTCATCCTTCCTTTCTGAAGCACAGTATATTCCAGGTCTTCAGTGTTCCGGGAGTAACACCTCGAGCGAGCAACCTGGAGGATATTGTGCCCCATTTTTCCTGTCGTAATGAAGTTGTTGCGAGGTTGACGGCAAATGGTGCAAGCCAAGAAATCCCAGGGATCTCCAAGACCTCCCGTTGCTTATTTCCGCAGATGACGCATTTCCGTTAAGACGAAGGCCAAGAACAGGGGTACGAGTATCGAGATGAAGACTTGGGAGCATCGTTTTGTACTCGTACTCAAGTTTGTGCTTCGATCAGGCGAAGGGACACCGTGACAGCAAAGAGGTCGTGTCGGCGTCGAATTGTGAAGATGGCAACGAAGCAACATTGGCCGCGGTACTTAGTATGTTCTTGTTGGCTACTAACCAGTTTGTCCTAATTAAAAGTCAATTCCTAAATTGGAAAACAGTAGCAGCGTGAGACAACAACCAGTTAACCATTCACAGCATTTGGATACATACTTTTAACTTTGTGTTATCAAAAACTAGCTATCTTCACCACTGAAGGCAAAAACAACAACAAGTATCTCGACGCCAGCGATTGCTAATCGGTATTCAGGAAAGTGGTAAGTGCCTGGCAATAGCAAAGTGTCGAAAGTTAGCACTGCTTGTTACAATGGCAGCTATTACAACGTCGGCAGCTACTTGTTTCAATGTTTCGTTATTGGCACGAACTGGTGATGATCGAGGGTAATTGCGAGGGCGAAAAGCGTTCGATGGCGCTGGCGCTGGCGCATATCTGACGACTCGGCGAATTACGAATGGCTATAAAACATGGCATTCGCAAAGAATCTAGCAATAAGTACCAGATAGGAGTGTGGTATTATTCATCTTTCATAACGCTAAATTCAATCTTTCATCCTCCGGCGTATCCTGCTGTAGACACCCCCCATCAAGTATCTTTCAACTCTCAAACAGCTCCTACAGCTTACTCCGACCATGCAGTCAAACACCAGCAGAGGTCTTTTCCTTTGCCAGCGGAGTGAATCTGAGATATGGCTTGACAATGCGAAACTCTGGGAAGAGGGTCTTGGCCTCCTCGTTGGAGACTGATGGGTGGACGATGACGTCCTGGCCTGGGAGCCAGTTTATTGGGGTGGTGATGCGGTTCTTGTCGCCGGTTTGAAGGGAGTCGACGATGCGGAGGACTTCGGCGGTGTTGCGGCCGGTAGAGGCTGGGTAGGAGAGGATTGTGCGGCTGGGAGTTGTTAGTGATGAGTCTCGGAGATTATTGAGAGAGCTCGAGCCTGCGGAAGCAGGGGAGATGAGTACTTACATAGTCTTCTTCGGGTCAATGATGAAAACGGAGCGGATAGTGAAAGCGATGCCCTTAGAATCGACATTGGTAATATCCTGGTGATCTAACATATCGTACTTGTACGCGATCTCTCTGCTCTTGTCTCCAACGATTGGGAATCCCAAGTGGGAACCAGCAATCTCATCGATATCCTTGATCCAGGCATCGTGCTGGTCAATGGAGTTGGCAGAGAGACCTATCAACTTGACGTTGCGCTTGGCGAACTCTGGCTCAAGCTTTGCGAATGCGCCGAGCTCGGTGGTGCAAACTGGGGTGAAGTCGTCTGGGTGGGAGAAGAAGACGACCCAGGAGTCGCCAATGAACTCGTGGAAGTCGATTGGACCCTTGGTGGTCTCGGCCTTGAAACTTGGCGCGATGGAGCCCAGGCGGAGGCTGCGAGAAGATGTTAGAAAACGAATACTGAAAGGGTGGCAGCGTTTGGCGATTGATGGAGGGAAAGCTTACGGAGTTGCTCTCTCTTCGGTAGACATGATTGCTATTGTGTATATGAAGTGAAGTTTCAGGTATTGTTTGTGAATGTCAACAGATTAGGAAGTCTGAAGTCGTATGATGGGAGACGATCAGATTAAGATGAGCAAGTTAATAATGCACGTCAACGGGTATCTCGGGAAAGAGCAGTCAGGAAGAGAAGTAAACAGAAGCTGTGCCATTCGGGGGAGTATGAAGATCTTTATATTGGCCCAGAGGCGATTTAGCAGCGCATGTCGCCATTCTATATTCCGCCCATTAATCATCCTACGCGCCCAATATGCCTTAGACGATGGAGGGGTATAATTGTGTAATGTCCCTTGTCGCTCCCTTCAGGTGCTGCCACCCCCACCAAGCACGCAATTGTGCCAAGAGATGTCAATGGGATTATCACATTAGGAAAGGTGTCTGTGGCTGATGGCTGACTCGTGTCAGCCTTGGACGGTCTGAAGCGGCAGAACCCTCGATGTGGCTGAAACTGCTGCCTTCTGTTCCTTCTGTTCCTTCTCGCTTCTCGACCTCTTTCTCCCAAACAGCATCACAACAATACCACGAACAGGATAACATCAAAGCGCGAACGCCATACTTCTACTCCGTTTCACTTTATGTTCCAGCCTTCATCATGTCCCGTCCTGCATATCTCTCCTGCTTGGCTACCAGACGACCTTCCACTAGTACTCTGTCAGCCATCCCAGGCGCTAAACCATACTATCATTCTTGTGAGGTGCGAAATACTGTAAGACGAATATCAACAGCATCTTTGATGGTCTAACGGTCATGATTTCCGCTTGTCAATAGGCAAAGCGCGGGAGACCGGGGTTCGACTCCCCGTCAGAGAGTCTACAAGACGCTCTGAGCTCATGCTCAGATACACTTTTGCCATTTTCATCTAATCCGCAAGTCATGGTAGCGGGACTACTGCCGAAGGATTACAACCATTCGCAGATATGAGAAAGGGCCTAGGCGCATATCGTTTTCCTCTGTTCTACTATGGTTGATGCCACGTATAAGACTCCATCATACTTCGAACATGTTTACGACTCCTTCAATGGAAGGCTTCCAGTATTTTACATTGGAATCTAACAAGCTCCTTTCGAACGGTGCTGAATCGGCGATGCTCTGAAAATGCGCTGGAGTCTTCTGCGACATTGTTATTATGGGCCGAGTATATGGCTTCAGGTTAATATTGGACCGTCCATTAATCATCAGGTCGTTGCCTTGCTTTTAGAGAAAAGCAACAAGCTGTTTTGATTGTACGACGCTCTCGAATTCGAAGACCTTCATGTGGTGAATGTAGTTTCTCGTGCTTTTCTCCTCTTTTATTCAAGATTCTGATCTTCCGTTCTTTTCTTGTGTCGCTTTCCCAATTATAAAGGCACAACCAGCTAATTTTGCACGTGCGCTTGGATAGAATCGAATAACTCGTTGTATAATGAAAAAACGCCCTCGGAAGGCAAAGAGAGCGGTAAAACTGATGTTGAAGAAGGAGGAGGTGGTTGAGACGTAGCTTCAGCAGAAGTTGAGGCAGAGCTAGAATCGTCAGGTATTAGTAGGACTGGTGTAGTCGCTGCTGCTGTCGCTGATAGCATGGGGGTTGGCAGGAGTGTTGCCGACGAGGAGACCGTAAGGGACAGGCCACCCGTCCCTCCAACGATTGATGCTGAAGCACATGCAGATGTTATTGAAGAGTAAGAAGAGATATTGCCAGGAGTCGCCACAGGTAGCGACAACGAGATTCAGCTGCACCAAGGTCCAGCGACAGGGAGATCCAGCGATAGAGATGTCAATAGGGAGAAAATTGTGCAGTGACACCCACCGCCTCCCAAATAAGAACGAGAAGGGAGGGGAGCTGGCTTGTAACTTGGGAGAGCTGGCGTACCACGACCCCCTGGACCAGTGGCGAGATAATTGTTGGTGTTGCAGGATTGCAATAATTGGTTATCAGGAATTAGATTTAGAAAGTCCGGAGCCTGACACTCCTAGTTCACCACAATATCTCGAGACGTATAAAGCTTGCGTCGTCCTACTATTGCAGAGTTGTCTTGTGGAATCAATGCTTTCATTATCCATCCTGTAACCCTCAAGACTGTAGGTATATAACCGTTCCAGAATACCTACCAGCAATCCTACACTTCACCTTTACTGATCTATCTAATTAGAATTCTACCAACATTGCCTATCAGTGCCCTCAGCATCAAACGCTTTCCATAAAGTCATCTGCTTCTCTGCTTTTCGGTTAACACCCAAATATACCACATTGTCTGTAACTTCACTGACCAGAGAGATAGATCGACAACTTCCAGCCATTTCTCTGGACAAGTACCTACGACAGCCATATGCACCCAAGTTTACCACAAGTGTCAGTGTGGGTGCAGGACGAAAGGCGAATTCAAGCAGTGTGATGCAAAGTACAACGCTCAGACGAACGTGCGATGCGACCTCAGCGATAGCGATGAAATCGTTTCCAGAAACTACTGCTCCAAGCACATGCTGAAGGAGGGCAAGGCTACAACACAATACGTCGGGCGTCATGCCAACCGCTGAAGGCTTGGTTTATTATTTGATTCGCATCTAGTCGATCATTTTCAAGTCTGAGTTTTATGGATTTGCATGGGTATATTGGGGTCCTGTATTGCTTTCAGTCACTCGCTTTCAAACATGTATTTGGAGGGACATATTAGGGTCCTGTATTGTTTTCAGTCATTCGTTTAGTTATTAAGAAATGGCACAGAGAAAGTTTTCATTGATTGGGATATGTTACACGTACATCACAAAAAAATCCTTGCTTGCTTGAACACTAGGTTCCAGTCCTCGAAGCAAATTCTTTGCACCCTTGCAAATTTTCATATGTCCGACGAATGCAGCAGACTTTGATCTTGCCCGGTGCTCTAAATCAAGTAAAGGAAATAACGGATCGGCGCCCGAAACGAGTAACCGAGTTTCTGCATCTAGAATTCTGGTTCCATGATAGTTCAAAAGTTGGCTCGACATCCCAAACACTAGACGCCTTTTTCCAACGTGCATCTCGTTGGTTGTGAGTTTTCCGGCATTCTGTGATGTAACGAAACCCTCCATTGCTTCTGCTGATCCGTGTTCAGCAACACCTAGCGCCTTCGACTGCTTCAAACTAAAAAGTCTGGTTCGCCTCCGGTATGTGATTGTATGGCCAACTGAATAGGTTCCTGGAATGCTGAGCATAGACGGTATGCGGCGAAGGTCTTTTGGCATAAGTCCGAAGCATTTTCTAGCCATTCCGCTTGTTATAACACGAAGCGATCGGTCTCTATGGAGGCATTCATAACAGCACCTCTCGGAGGTTGGAAGAAATAGGAAAGATGCAAATTGCTCGCAGGCTACGCATTTCTCGGAGAGCAATGCTGTATAAATGGAAGCAGCGGAGTGGAAAGTAATCAGTCCCGTCCGGCCAAACGTGGCTAAAGCTGTAAAGGCGTGCTTGATCAAGTCTCGATACGCTGGCAGTGATTCAACGGTCGCTGTTCCTTAGTGACAAACGCGTGCAAAGCATGATAGGCTCCGGAAATCGAGTAAATTGAGGACGATGTGTAAAAGCTCAAAGGGTAAGCCGGCGAGTAGACCGATATTAGAAGAGCTAGGTATCCTTTGAACAAAACCTGGTTGTATGGCATCGCGAATAGTCACCATCGAGTTCAGGATGTAGCGTGGGCGCCAGCTGACACGCTCGATGATAACATCCGAGGTATAGTCATCGAGATTCATCGCTTTATCTGCAAATGCATCAGAGACTTGTTGATATTTTAGTCAAGCTATACTTAGTATGATTTAATGAAAGTGTGGGGAGGGCAATTCTTTCTGTTCTTGTGCAGGCGCGACAAAAGTTCTCTAATTGAAGCTTTAGCTTCTTGCTCCAAAATTACCCACACGTGACCCTCGGGCTTTGGTCTGTATCATGTGATTCGGTGTGACCGATTGGCTACTGTTGGAGTTGCTTGCCGATAACTGGCTTGGCGCTGAAGCACAAATGTCAGTAGTACCGGTAAATGCAGGCGGAACAGGGCGTCGTAGTATCACAGTGTATAGCACGGCATATATCAAAGGAATCAATTGTCTTAACAAATACTATCTATGGGACCTACGTACAATATGTAAGCCGATTCTTGGGGCCTCGCTTGACCCCTGGAATACGTGTCAGGCCCTCGGCTGAGGGGTATTTAGCGTTGGGTCTCACACCCGAGACTCAACCCGGCTTCTCTTTTATCCGGTTCACGTGGGGCATACAACAAAAACATCATCTTTGGTTTTAGTGGGAGCTGGAATTCCCACGATGCATCGTGGCGAGATATTGAGTCTGAAGTGAAACTAGAACGGGAAGCAGTCGCCGTAGCCGCGATTCCCGCTTATTCTGTTTGTGGAGCTGTGGATGAGAAATGAATGGGAAGCAGACATACTTATGTCATGCTACCTTACCACAGTAAACCTAGCGTAGCCGAAAAGGTTCTCGGAAGCGGGCCGAATCATCCAACCATCCGCGCGGCCCATGGACAACCAACACTTTTGTTATGATTGACCTATAAGCGGACAATAAGTCCGTAGTTTAATTAGACTGTCGTTGCCCACTTCCTTATTACTTATCCTCGTCACAGTGGCAGTCGCATTACATGACTTCTCATGCGACATCCAAGCCTGGCAGTGTTACCCTTGTCCGCAGGTTGGTGCAGCTGCAAGTGAGGTTTATATGATACTGTACGTCCTCCCAAACTTTTGTTGCGCTTTGCCGCATTCCACGCCCTCATCTTTGATATCAAGCACCAAGCGTGTTTTGTGCGATTGTGTTACAAAGTTCCCCTATCAAAGGCTATCGCCTCGGAACTTGTCCACAACAGAAGAAGCTTAAGAATTTAATTGAGGCTGGCATTCCGAATGCCTTTTAGCAGAGAGCACTTGACTTGCAACATTGGAGGCTCAGTGAGGCTGGTGTGACATCAATCATGGAGTGGCAAGAACAACGAGAAGTCTATGGATTCAAAAATTAGGAGAAGATATTGAATCGGAGCCTAGATCTTCAGAAGTTACTTCAAATGCACGAGGCCCAGTGTCTGCATCACCTTTCAAACGACCCTGAGGCAGGCCGAGAAAGGATCAAAGCCACATGACAAAATCATTGCAGTCCAGAAACCCACGAAGGACAGCTCTACTTCCTTTTAAGCCGTCATTAACCCATTAAATCAGTAAGCTAGCAACTGTTTCAACTTCAAAGCCGAGAAGCGCGATAATCTTAGACACTCCTCAATCTCTCATCATTTCGATACCGGTGTCAAGCTCAAGTAGCAGCTCACAATCTGTTTCGAGATCGCCAATAGCGCCAGTCGATCAAACGCTATTAGGGAATATTACCATTAGGAAGAATGGGAAATGCACTCATTCTATAGAAGTTCGTCCTGCAGAATTGCAGGCCGCATGTCTAGGCTGCAAACGAAGATCCTATCCTCATGGCGTAAACTGGGAGCAAAACCTTGCCATAGTATACAGCAAGTGCAATAAGGAATGGCATGCGTAATGCGTGGCAAGGAAAGAAATTCAAAGGCCTGATGGGTCCGGTCAATGGGAGTGCCCTAACTGCAGCAAAAAGAGGAAGGGGAATCCATTCATCGAAACACAACTGCTACATCCTATTGATACGGACGCAGAACCGTTTTCGAATGAGTATGTGGATTAGATTATTTGCTACACTCGAGAAACGCCTAACAATGCCGACACACAAGCCATGTGCCCTCTCATCTGTCACGACAGAGCAAAGTCCACTCTACCCCGTGCGGAAGTGATGTCTGGCCGACAAACTCAAGAGACTGAAAACCAGAGCTATCAGGATGTCCTTGGCTTGAGTACATAAATCGTTACGGACGAACTGGACCCAGACGTGGATATGGGATGTTCTAGAGTGCGAGGCATCAACTTGCCTCGTATCACAGATGATTATGGCGGTCTCTTGAACTTCAGCAAGAAGACGGTCATTCAAGCACAGAATGCTTACGAAGAAACCAAGAGCCTTTTGAATGCTGTAGTCACTGAACGGAAGAAGTGCAGAGAGCACTTCTACAAGATGAAAAGTGAGATCGATCGTTATGGACATGAGCTAGAAGAGCACAGAAGACATCAATACGCAGACGATACTTCGGCTAGTGATGAAAAGTTACACTCAGAGAAGTTGAGCAGCAGCGTTCAAAATACTTTACATGCTTGGAAGATTCTTGTAGAGCTATTGTAAGGTTGCGGTCCAAAGTAACTATACAAACAGTTTCCAAAGTACGGGATACAGCTTTTTTATGCAGGTTGCGTAGGTAGACTTCAGGAATCAGCCAACCATTTCACGTTTTACACGCCCACAGACACTGCCACTTTTCCAACATATAGGAAACAGCGGCCGTCTGGGCTATGGGAAAACATGTTTGCTTAAGGCGGTGGTGGTACTTAACACCGAAAGCAGATTTGTGCAGGTCGCGATACCATTAATCGGAGTCTAGGAACTCCGATCTCGAAGCCAGACATCAAGTTTTCGTAGACTAGCTCCGGAATTTAGGACGAAAAAACAACAGTATTCTTAATCCTTGTTATTCCCTTTCTTTGTAAAGTCTTTGATGGTCTAACGGTCATGATTTCCGCTTGTCATTAAATCTTCCCAATCAGGAAGAACGGCAAAGCGCGGGAGACCGGGGTTCGACTCCCCGTCAGAGAGTAAGCCTCTCTGAGCTCATGCTCAGTATATACTTTTGCCAATCTCGACCTCCACCTAACCCAAATCAACCCGGCTGTCGCAATTCCACCGAAGGTAAATTACCGCACCCAGAACATGGTTAGTGGTTGAATCAAGCTTTTGCTGCCCAATTTAGCGGAGTTGAGGTTGTTGGTTGGTTGGGTTGGTAGGGTTGGCCAAGTGGAGATGACCAAAAATCAAAATTTGATCCGTCAACCCCACAACGTTACAAATTAAATTACGGATAGAAGCAAACAAGCACAAGCGGCCGGATGGTGTAGTTGGTTATCACGTATCCTTAACACGGATAAGGTCCTGGGATCGAACCCCAGTCTGGTCATTTAGTTTTGCTGGTGATTTCTGTAGCGTTGAAAGGATGCGGAGCATGGTGCATGAGATTGAGGACTTGCTTCGATCAAGTTTAGTAAGTAAAAATGCGAATATTTTGAGTAAGCGAGGATTGAGTGTGGTTTAGTAAAGTCATGAAATTGGGAGTATATAAGCGGCAGCCCCACAACAGGTAAGCTGTGGCCATCTCAAGCAGCAAAATTACCTGCAAAACTAAGTCATGAGCTTCGTCTCTTGGCTCATCAATTCTGAAGTCGAAATTGATAATCCCACAAAGATCGAATCGCACCGAGCAGTACTCGATGTCTCGCAGGATAAAAACCGTGTTGTCAACGATGTCTCGAAGTATCATCACTAACTTGCTCCAGTCGTTGTTAGCATAGCTCAAACAGTTGACACAAGACTGTTGCTAGCGAAGGTAGGTGCTCTTATTCAATTATAAACTTATAGTGGAGTTTGGAGAAGAATAAATCCATGGAAAGTTTGCGTATATAGGAGAGCCTGAAATTTGGTTAGGTATCGCTACATCGCCAGCAAAATTACTGTTCACAGTTATCAAATGGAAAGGATAAATCTTTAGCATACATCAATCCGTTAGCAGAGACGGTTGCTGCTGGAGATTATTATTCTTGATGAATTAATTTGTTATTGACTGTGTTCGATGAGAAACGGATTGATCAAGACATCAACTTCATCTTCAACCGGAATCTGTTGTCTGTGTCCTTCTGGTTATCACCCGGTTGATGCTTTATACTGTAGTTGTTGGAACCTGAGTTGTGGTGAAGATATGGTCTGGATTGATGACGAGAAGTTTAGGGAACATTTGTGTATATAAGGATAGCCTCGAAACTGGTTAGGCCTTGCTGGATGGAAAACAAAATCAAATCGCCAAGGCCGCAAATGGGATCGCGAGGTCTTGAGGACAGAGAAACATGACGAAATTGAAATTGCCTGATGTGTTGCTGATGGAAAAATCGATTGGCATCGACGTACGAATACTCTCGTTGGGAGAATTCAAGCATGTTACCATCTTGGTTGAATTCGTTACCCTAGACCCAAGCATCAGTCAATAACCAGTTCGCAAGTGCCAGCTTCGTCAGCAAAGTTGCCGTACATTGCCATCCGTGGACGACATCTCATTAACCAGATCATTCCTCCTGACATCAACCGCTTTGCTGTCATTGAGAAGTCACATGAACGTAACATCATCTATTCATCGCTCGAAACACATTGCTCGCTAACAGCACTATTATCATCGCCACATTAGTTCACCCTCGCATTCGAAAAGTCCATCTCCGGATGTTGCGCCTGAAACTTCCTCAACAACTCCGCCTTCTTCTCCTCATCGCTCGTCGGCAGACCAGCCTCCTTCTGGCGCTGATCATACATCATCTTCTCGACCATGCCTCTCGTATCGCCGTCAAGGTCTCCAAGCTTAGAGTTCTCAGGTTGGATCTTGGTGACGTCGATCTTTGGTGCCGAGGTGACGACGTGCGCCCACCATTCCATCTTGTTCACTTTGTCGAGGTGGATGTCGCAGGATTTGAGACCGCCGGGGATGGAGGTTAGGGTCCAGGTGCTGTCGTCTACATGGATTGGGGAGGGAAGGTCGCCCTGGGTTGTTGTTAGTCTTTCTCGTTTTCTCTTACAGTTGTTCGTGGTGTTGTCTGGCGCGAGGCGTTGGTTTCCTCGAAGCCATCATCGGCAGGGCACATAGGTGACAGGACGGAGTCAACAGGTTCATGTGTCGTACAGCCTCTCATCGCGAGCTTCAGCCAACGTTGTCCAGATGTTTGGTGCTGCCCGTATCCAGTTGAGACCACTCCATCGCAGAACCGAATCTGGTCGCTGTTCAATTCAGATGGAAAGTAAGTAGCACGTACAGAGATAATAGAATCCTGCCCCTTGACGCCAGCAATAAGCTTGTTCTTCTTAATCTCAACCACCAAATCCTTGCCCTTATAGTTTCCTGGCACGGTGAACGAGACATCAACATCCTTGATCGTTTGTGTCCATTCGTATGGAAGGGCATCCTGCTCCGCCTTCTCCTTCTCACGGGCTGCTGCCTCGGCGGCTGGGTCTGGGGTGTCCTCCTGAGCTGAACTCATCGTCAGCTTTCATATTCTCATTCATAAGGCGTGGAAGTTATCAGAGTACTATGGGCGCGGGGTGTACTGGAGCTTGTACTCGAGCTCACGGGCGCAGGATTGCATACCTGGTGGATGTGCGCCGACTGGCGGGAGTTGAATAGCGGCGTTACCGGTAGACATTATAGATGATTATTATACCAAGAAAGTTGTGGTGTTTATAAGTGAAGAACGTCGTTGGAATGGTGAGGAGGGAGTCCACCCCACCAAGGTGTTCAGCCTTGCCAAGACGCCGCTGTTGTTAGCGGTTGCCAAACGCGTTCTCCGTCTGGACTTATCCTCTCATCATCACCATGCTCAAACACCATTGTCGATGGAATTGCTATAACCCTCTCTTTCACGACTTGGAGCCGGCCGAAATCACGGCTGTGGCTAGGCAATTTGAGTATATCGAAACCATCTTCTCGTCAAGGCTGAAAGGACCAGGGGTTCTTTGTTGTCGAATCTCGATCATGGAATACAAAGCTGCAACAAAGACTCAAAATATAGCTACGGATCCATGTTCATGGCCCTAAGCTAGATGATGCAGTGAATTCGAGTCACGGTCCGGAGATCCCCAATTCCCATGTTAGTAGCCTTCTTGCGCATTGCTACAATGCGGCGGTTCGCTATTGATGACAGTGCACACGTCCTGAACCATGTTATTGTTTGTGCTGAGCTGGAGCTCGTTGGGGCTGCAATGGGCGACATGGCGAGCGTACCGTGGACCTTTCTTCACCTCTCAGAACCGCATGTTCTGACATTAATCACCTCAACAGCCAGACCCGCATAAACAATCTTGCGCTTCTGGTAGCGAAAGTGTCGCTTATGCCAATCCGTGATGCTACGGGACCCGAGAAAGTCTTCAGCTCTGTCAAAATCATCGAAACTGTTGCCTTTCGCGTTGATGCTAAAGTACAGCTGCATGTTCTTTGTCCTCGATTTGCGAACTGTCATCAGGAACGTCCAAGTGCGACAGACGACAAAGGAAAGTTCCCAATCTCATATTCTCAATCCGGTCGCCAGCCAGCAAAGCTCCATTCTCTACCGCATCCAAAATGTCGTCAATGGCAAGTCTATCTCCTTCATGCTCGATTCATTAAGTGTTGGTTTGCTCTTGTTCATTCTTCAGTGCAGCGTGTTTTTCCTTCTCAATTGACCTTCGGACGTACCACATACAAAGAGACGACTATTCCATAATCAACACCATGGCGAGCGATAGCGAGTTGCAAACCGTGCAGAGAGACGAGTGCATTTTAGGGAACTTCCCACGCAGTCGCTTCCTCATACATCGCGAAACTGAAATCGAACCACCTGTTCTCCAATATCTCTCCGAGAGCAACTTGATATTCAGGAATCCAGACCCTAACGTCAAACCCCGCAAGAGCAGGCCATGTTTCATGTCTACGTACATATGGACACTCTACGACCTCGAGCACCTTGGGTTTAAAGTCTTCGTCACTGGCGCGTACGACTACAAGATCGAGAGCCGTATTGACAGGGGCGTCGTGTAATTCGAGACTGAGGAACTCGTTCAAACTAACAATGAGCGCAACAAGTCTGCCTATAATTGGTGCGAACGCAAGAATCCCACAGATGCGCCAGAAGTGGAAAGGCTTTTTCGCGATGCTCCTAGGGACATGAATCATATCTATTGGGTCTCCTACGGCCGAAGAGGCAATTTCCCGGCCAAGCATTTCTTCGCAAATAGGCAACCCGGTGCAGACTTTGGCCTCGGCATAACGAAGTTCTACCAAATACGCGCTGAGATTGAGGGAGGCTTATTCAATCCCGAGAAGTTCTTGGGGGTACGGGAGGTACAGAAGACTCCAACATATATCGAATGGGCAGAACAATGGGAAGAGGTCGCAAAGACCTTACTTCTGCTGGACGACCCCGTTAACTAATGAACTTGAGAATCGAAAGCGGTTTTGGGGACTTCTAGACACCTTTCTGACGCCGCGCCAGGTGAGGAGGCTGAAGGTTGTTAAAAGGGTTAAGCACGGGACTGCGCATGCTCTTCAGTTTCGAGGCATCGTGCGTTTCCATGAAAACCTGCAGAAGGTCGAAGAGCATGTTTCCAGCGCTGAAAAGAATGACAAGGATAAGGAGAAGGGCAAGGAGGCAAAGATAGCCCCCAGGTACAACAACAACCAGACACCACATCGAGGACCAACTGGCTTATAACAAGGAACGTATGATCACGTTATGAGCACGCATGTACCTCACGATCCGCATCAGACGAAAGAGATGCGGGAACAGGAGGAGGCGAAAAGGACCGCCCGTAAGAAAAAACTCAGGGGAAGCGTATTGCACGCGAGAAGGCTGAAGCCCAAGAAATGCGACTGGTACACGAAGCCGAGTATGAGGCGCTTATTGCTTCGAAGGTAGCTCAAGGGAAGCCACAAGATGACATTGAGACGAGGATAAGGAAAGAAGTGGAAACTAGAGTGGGCAGCTTGGAAGCGGAGAGGCTTGCCGTAGATTAAAAGACTGGCGAGCAGGAAGGGAACAGGCAAAATGAGGACGCTTGCCCACTAGTGGAAAGGACGATCACAAGGACGGTACTATGGTGTGGCTCCTGCAACCTGGGTTCAGGGACTGCAGAAGGTGGCAAAGTCGACGGTCAACGACATATCCACTACTCGCCAATCCCCGGCCATGAAAAACAAAGTCGAAGCGGCACAGGTTCCATGGCAGTGGGCTTTGCAGAGGTTGTGGTAAAGGCTTTGAGCCAAACACATGGCGCTGAGGTTGTTTCCGCCCAACTAATAACCTCCTAAATGAGACGCGCTAACTTCAGTAGGATCATTGTGGTTTTAAAAGAGATTACAAAACTGCTAGCTGCGGTATGGAGATGGCGATGAATGGGTCATCAGCACTCTGGCGCAAATGAAATGGTATCGCGAAGCGATGTTGGAACGTGTTAAAGCCCAGCCGGCTCTCAAGAGGGGCGGCAGTTTCGATCCGTACATGAAGCGTCTGCCAGAGGAGTTGCAAGTCAAACTTGAAGAACAGCAAGGGCGAGCGCATGCCGCCTTTGTGGTATGAGTTGTGCGGAGTGCTCAAAAACGAAGGCGGACTGACGGAAAAACAAGGTGGCTGTTCGTAAGGGTCCAAGAAACGCTGGCCAGAATGGGAATGGCGGACCCGACAATGGCCCGCCTCCGGGGGGACCGGCTGGTCAAAAAGGGCGCCCCAGAAGCGAATGCAGGCAACGGAAAAATCGCGCCAAGTTCCCGTCGACAAAAGCGAGCTGTACCAGGCACTGCGCCATGCCAACGTCCCAGTAGGAGAACTAAAACCGATCCCCCCCCAAGTAAAGGGCACAGACTAGGAGTAGGAGCCGACTTGTTAACAATACGGAAGGTATCTCGACGGATTCGGATGACAACTCCAGCCATAACTCCTCTTCCTCCGAGATGACTAATATGATCCTAACCTAGAGCCGGCGCCAGACAAGGTAGACGAATAATTGGATACGCGGATGCGGCAGGAGGTGGTGGAAGAGGTTGAAGAGGCGCTTCAGGGGGAAGATGTTGTGATCGAAGATGCTCCCGATGACGAGGACTTTCAGGAAGACGACTAGGAGCAGTGGAAGATGTCCATGTGGCAATCAGCTGGTGGATCTCGAATGGTGGGGAGACGTAACAGGTTTGGGTTGTCTTGCTAGGAATTCGTTGATCAGGTATCATTCTCGGGAAGCTAATTTTGGCGTTCATGGATGGTGCACGTAGGTTTTGTCACGATGATCTGCAGGCGTAGCTTGGAGTTTAGCGGTACAGGTTTTCTCAGATGGATCCTTCTGCTTCTGATTAAATGCAAAAGCTGATCGTCTAGTTATCTTCCCAACAACTTATAGAAACCTGCAGACTGGCTATCTCTCCACGCAGAGCACGCCCATCTTTCCAGCTCGTCCAAGACCCCTTCTTCCAAAATAAGTCCCGTCTCGGTGGCTCAGTCCTCGCCTAACAAAACCCGCCAAGCTGGCCCATCTGATCTATCTGGTTCATCTGCTACATTTGACCCATTTGGCTCATCTGTCCTATCTATGACATTTGGCCCATAGCTGGCGTGTAAGCAGACCCTAGGAGGATCGTCTGTGATGGAAAGCCTTGCCATGGGAAGATCATGCCTAGTTGTGGTTGTTGTGGGAAGGAGACGCCAAGTCATTGGGACCAGTTTCGATCGTTGCGCATCTTGATGTTGGCTTATGTGGTTTGGATGTGTTTCTAGGTGTTTTGTGAGGCGGTTTGTTGGTAGATGCGGTTTGAAAACTGGGGATGCTCTGTGGTTGCGTGATTGCCTTGCGTGATTGCGAGCTAACGAGAAGCCTTGGTAAGGCCGGAGAGAGCTCTTTTATGCTACTTTCTTCAAAGAGTTTGAATGTAGGAGTTTGAGTGGCGTCTACTGAATAGTGCTTCTCGTTTGTCAAGGGTCACTGTAAATAAGCGAGGTCCGCGAGGTACATACAAGACAAGAAAGCGCTCAGCGCTTTCGCAGGAGTATGTACAGAGTGACGAAGATGATGCCGTGAACGAAACTAGTGGTTTCAAACTCGTCTCGCCATACCCTGAGGATATTTCTAGGAGACAAGCGACCAGGAAGGCCAGGTCTGATCCAAGTGTCCCACCAGGGGCCTTCTTCAGACAATTCAGGAGACATCCTGGTTATACAAGCAGCTCCAACTGTTAGAACTCTTGACGCCTACCTTCATCATCAACACTTCATCTCTGACTATTACTTTATCATGTTGAATCACTCACCGTCTCCGCGTTCACGTGAGGTGGATATCCGTAAAACAGTTCCTTCCTTCCTTCTCAACTCCCCAATGTCCCGATATGCTCCTGCCCCAAGCAATGACGTCCCAGCTAAACCACAGCGATGTTCCCAGGCCCTCCAGCTAATTATCCTTTTTCCTCAGTCGTGGTCTTCAAGCTTCATCAGTCTTGTCCTACCCAGTCCTCGATGGGTACCAACACGCTTCGCCATCCCAAAGGTGATACTTTGTGACGAACCCTCTCTCTACCACTGTAAGTCTGCATCCGAGTCATCCCTAGTGCCAGAGTAATGATGACGCTGGCTTCAGCGCCATTGACGCAGCTGTCACTATGTCAGGAGCCAGGAGCGGCCTGAGCTCGGCACCTAAGGTTGTCATTGACGAGGATGAGTTCGACATCATTTACGACACGACTCCGCCACCACCGCGGCCGCTGAAACCGCCAACTTCAAAAATGGCGTCTGTCCTGAATCTGCTCGACGCGCCTTGCGATACGGCTCCGCGGCCGCTGAAACTACCAACTCCAAAAAAAAATCGCCCACCTTAGTTCTGAGGCGTCTGACTCTGGCAGCTACACTGAAGGCACCATGTGCTGAGGAGAAAGCCTCCAAGCCAGTCGAAGCAGCACCGACAAATCCAGCGCCGGCATTTCTAAACACTCACATCCAAATTCTGAGGCGCCCGCCACCCCTCAATCCAGTCGCGACCAAGCCAAAGGTCCTCTCAGAGATTATAGTCGAGGGGGAAGCCTCTAAGCCAGTCGAGTCAGCACCGACAGTTTCAGCGAAACCACCCTGGGCTGCCATTGCTCAGATAAACGCCCCAGCTGGCGGACTTCTCTCTGGCGCCATCAGTGACGTGGCCAAGCCAAAGACCCTCTCAGAGATCATAGTCGAGGAGGAAGCCTCTAAGCCAATCGAGTCAGCACCGACGGTTCCAGCGAAGCCACCCTGGGCTGCTCTTACTCAGATAAACGCCCCAGCTGGCGGACTTCTCTCCGGCACCATCACAGCTCTAGCAGCGACGGTGGAGAAAGCACCGCCAGAGGAGCAAAACAAGAGTATGAGGGAGAGAAGGAAAGAAGAGAATGGGAAGGAGTCAACCTTCACCAAAGAGGAGGACAAGCTGCCCACGATGAGCTTAGAGGCCGAGAAGCAAAAAGATCTGCAAAGCAGCAGGATATTGCTACCAGTGTTCGAAAAAGCGGAAGATTTGCACACCACGACTGACCTCCCGCCAGCGCCGCAGCCTCAAAATAAGGCGCCCGCTCCCGTTCTGAGATCTTTATCTCCAGCCACGACGATGGAAAGAGCGACGCTAGAGAAGAACAAGAGGGGGAACAAGTTGAGGGAGGCGATGAGGAAGAAGAAGAGGTGTGTGGAGAGGAGGACGAAGATGCTAATCTCAGCGGCAAAGGAGGACGAACTGCTTCCGAATATGAATGCAGACACCCAGGAGCACGAACATCCGCGCGCCAGAAGGGTAGTGTCACCGATGTCCAGAAAAGCCAAAGATTTGTTGACCCAGACGAGATTGAAACTCATGTCCCAGAGAGTGGAAGATTTCCACACGACGATTGAGCCACAGCCGGTACTGCAGCCTCAAAAGACGGCGGCCGTTACCATTCTAAAACGTCCTCCATCCGTGACGACGGAGACGGCGCCAACGGAGACAGCACCAACGGCGATAGCACCAAGCGAGACAGAATCGGAGGAGAAGAACAAGAGGAGGAAGGAGAGGAGGAAAGAGAGACAAAAGTCATCCTTAGAGGCAGAGGAGGATAAGCTACTGGTGAAGATGAGGGCAGGCGCCCGGGGCCAGGAGAAGCCACGCACCAAGAGGAAATCGAGACTAGTGCCTCGACAATCAGACGATTGGAGGGTCTGGATCAAAACGACGCCGGTGCACCAAGATGTGGAAGATGACCACGCCAATACCAAGCCGACAAAAGTGCCTAAAAAGTCCGAAGAGCCGATTAAAGACCAGTGGGATTATGATGCCTATAACACCTTGGAAGCGATCTTAGAGGCGATTCAAGGCTTGTTGTATCACGGCAGTGAGGCACACAGCGACATTGAAGACACTGTTATGGGACTCCATGAGTTGACCCCGATGCTCACGCCGAAACACCTTCAGTCAGCCCAACAGTTCGTAGACGAGGAGTTCCAAAAGAAGATGGAAGCAATGCATGAATCGAAAGGTCATTTGGACAGAATTGGGAGGAGATTGAAGGAGGCGGGCATTAAGAATAATGCGGACTTGGTCGCCTATCGGAAGGCGATGTTGAAAGTTCTCGTGCCGAAAGAGAAGGCGGAGAGGCGAGCGGCTGTTGGGAGACGTGAGGAGGAACGAGAGGCGAAAATATTGGCAGCGCTAAGTCCAGCAAAGAGGGAGGAGAAGAAACGAGAGGCGCGTGAAGAAGCGGCAGAAATGGGAGTACAGATGCGCGAGAGAAAGAAAGATCGCAAGTCTAACAAGATTGTGGATAAGGAGCTTTCATCTTGGGTAGGAATGCTGGAGGAAAAGACGGGCATAAAAAGAGACCAGCCGTATGTGTTAACATTTAATGTTCTGCCTGTGTCTACATGCTAACGACAGCTAGTCTCGTCCCCCAATGGAAACGGAAACAGGTTGCCCCTGCATCTCCACCCAATGCCACTCAGCACATTGCTCATCAAGGAAGCGCAGCCGCGCAACGAGGCGCTCCCTCTCCATTTGTTGGAGCTGTTGAGCGTCAGGTGGCAGAAATACGGAAGGAATTCCAACAGGTCAAGGAGCAGGCCATTCAGGAAGCTAAATCACACGCTTTACCTGGTCCTACTTATGACGCTGAGATAGAGGCCACCCACCGGGCAGCTCGGGAGTTTATGGAGCAGACCGCTAAGACATTTAGAACATCCACTGCTCCTGATGCAAGATTTGATCCTGATCAGATGGAAGTCATCCAGCGGCATGAAGCTAAAGCAGCCGCTCCGCCTGGTGCTAGATCTGCTGAGTTTCAGACGGAAGCCATTCAGAAGACAACTTTGGAGCTCAATGACCGGGCCACTCAGAGTCTTAAAGCAGTCTCGAAGTCTGGTCTTGGCGTCCTTAAAAATGCAGCTGCAGCAGCTCCGCCAGAAGTCACTCGGCATGCTGTTCAAGAGGCCGCTAAGCAAGCTATCAATGCCGCTGAACCTGTTTCTGCGGCCTTCGAATCATTTCAGATCACAGCCGAGATGTTCAATACGCTGATGGGCCGCATCAGTCAGCTGGAGGCAGGCAAGGCGATGCCAACTCCACCCGCAAATCCTCAGGCTCAAGTCAGCCCAGAGCCTTCTGGATCATCACGCTCTGAAGGAATCCCTACTGAAGAAAGCATTAGGTCGTCGCGTCCAAGTGGCCGAACGAAGAAGAAGAGAACTGGTGAAGTGCCTAATCCAACTTGAACCACGGCAGAAGGCCTCTGAATAGATGTCTTCTTCGCACACATAGCGGATACAGTGGGCAGGACACCACCTTTCGATAGCAGCGAAACATTGGATAAAACCCACATGATTGACATAGGTACTGCTGGAAGGTTGTAAGTTCGTGGAGTTGTTGATTGATTGATCGTCGTCGTTTCCACGTGCGGGCCACGATGCCGCCGCCAAGCAATACAACCTTCAGGGTTGCGATTTAAGCTCATCCCGAAAGTCGTTGACTCCCTCTTCAAATCATGTCTAAAACCCTGGCGCTACCTCTAGAAAGGTTCATAAATTTCATCATCGTGCATCTACTTCTTGGCCTTGTGACTGCCTCACAATAAACTCTACAATGCGTCTTCGCAACCAATCAACGCAGTGTGGCTCATAGTGGTCCATGGCCCAGCTCTGACACTTCAAGGCCCCATCCTTGTCCCGCATACCAACCACCGCGATCGTCGTCACCTCGCACCACGCCCAGTCGGTGCTGTGCCAGCCCCGCCATTTGTGGTCGTCAGCTTCTGGCAGCAGGATGGAAGATGGCTGGGCGAGATATAAGGTAGGGCTGCATGCTAGGTGGGTTCTGTCTCTCTTTTGAATCTCTCTGCTTGAATATCTTCTTTAAGCTGTAAACACTGCTGCAAGTCACCGCGCCGAGTCAACATTGCTATTGTGAGCTTTGCGACGAGATAATAGTGTCGCGACAACGAATAAAAGCCGATCAATTTGTCGCACTAAACTCAGCAACTAGGAAAACTGATTAGCAGCCCAATAAACTTCGCATCAACCACGACTTTACTGTTGGACAGCAACGCATTATCAGGCACATCAAATCGCGACACCGCACTCGGTGAAGTGTAGCAAACTGCGCCGACCGCGTCCTCGTCACACACATAACGAGTCGACATCGCACCACTCTAGTTTCAAGCTCAACTACACTCAAGTCCAAGCCGGACAACCTCACATACCAACCGCAAAGATGATGTACGGCGTGCTCTTCGTCTTCTGGCGCTTCTTCGAGATCATCACACTGGTAAGCTCCACCCCTAAGCTGAGCGATATATGAGCTATTAACTAACATATCACAAAGATTCCCACAGTGGGCATGCTCTCCTGGTTCGTCCACGTCTACGTTTCTAACAATGCCCTAACTCCCGACTCAATCCTTGTCCTCTTCATCGTCAGCGTCCTCGCATCCGTCTGGGCCATCGCCACGCTATTTACCTACCACCGCTCCAAGGAGAACTCTCGCTTCGTTGGCTTCGTAGACATCCTTTTTGTCGGCGCATTCATCGGCGGCGTCTATACGCTGAGGGGCATCGGAAATGCAGATTGCACGAAAGTGACCACTACTTCCGGCGGGACTTTGGGGCTGGGAGCGTTGGGAAGCATTCAGTACAATGGCGCGGATGTTGATACGGATAAGTCCTGTGCGATGTTGAAGGCGAGTTGGGTGTTTGGGATTATGAATTGTATCTTTTTCTTTGTCACTGGACTTATCGCTCTAGTGCTGGGGGGAAGGCACAGAGAGAAGGTCGTGGTCAGGAGAGGAAGCCATAGCAGCAGACATGGACACAGGACGCAGAGCCGTCGCAGCAGCCACAGGAGTTCGTACTCCGGACGCAGGAGGGCGTATGTCTAAGGTGTGATAGGCACGAAGGAAATAAGAATGAGCAAAAGAGGAGGATCAGGACATATGAAGACACGAAGATATGGGAGGCGCTGGTGAAGGACGGAGCCTGTAACGATTCTCTAATTATGATACCACGTGCGGCGTTTGTTTTTAGAGCTGGATAGCTTTATTATGAGATAGCAATGAACTGATAACCAAAAGTTACGAAATGTTAACTCTTAATCCGTGAGCCACCACCGTGCGCTTCTTGACGTGGCGGGGCCTCTGGTTTTTAGGCGCATCTTCCGAGGCGCTAACCGGCTTTAGTGGCTGAAGGAAGATTAAAAAGTCGAAGAGAAGTTGAGAAATAAGTTGGGCATATAAGCCCAAAACCGGTTAGCTTTTCGAGGTGTTTTCATCTGAATGAGAAGGCGGTGAATGGACATAGTCTCGGCTTAGCCACCAAGGTGTTTCTGCCTCGCGACTCTGAGGCACAAACCGTGCCCTTTCGCTTGTGCTTCCATGCGGCCGCTAGTGCAGCCTCCATCCAGTATATCTTTCCGCCCTCCTTGCGTAACCCTTTCTTCTTCATGTCGATTTTACTTCAGTTAGTCACCCCCTACAAGAATGCATTGCACTCTTAAAACTACCCCGTATCCAGATTGGACATTCTGTGCGCAGTCACTAACAATTCGCAGTGGAATCATTTTCTTTAGTAAACATCCCCATACTGTGTTTCTCACACGAGCCACAGATTCCAACCTGGTGGATGACGTATCTCCTCGCTGCCCAAGAGTGATACCTGATGCTCTCGCTCTGTCTGCAAAGATGGCGGTGCTGGCGAAAGCCAGGACTGTATAGAGAGTGGTGATGA
Organism: Antarctomyces pellizariae; assembly: GCA_010623925.1. NCBI lineage: Eukaryota > Fungi > Ascomycota > Leotiomycetes > Thelebolales > Thelebolaceae > Antarctomyces > Antarctomyces pellizariae. The sequence continues at coordinate 37,733 of WCAA01000098.1, forward strand.
TCTTGTCCCGAGCTGCTGTTGGCTTCGGTCGCACGGCGAGGGTGGGTGGTGATGGATGTCTGACAGGCTACTTTTTTCATTGTTGTCCAGCCTGGTGCTGGATAGTGAGGAAGAAATCCTGAGATGGGGATGGGAGAGAATTGGATCGCTTATAGACAATGACCAGAAAAATTACCTGACTACTTCGCTTGCTCTGGACTTGCACTGCTTGACATTCACATAACTCAGCCGTAACAACCATCAAGTAAGCGCTGCATCGCGAACTTAGTTACCAAAATCTGTTCCGCAGTCTCGTCAAGAGAAAAAGAATCTGGCAGCGCTCTTATCCGCGACCCAATCGCACTACTTCACCGCCTATCTATTCTGCCGCCAAAAGTCCCGCGCAATCAACTTGCGACAGCTCTCACTTTCAACTGTCACATTCTTCTTCTCTTCGTAGTATCTGTTCAATCTCACTCAGTCTTGCGCCACGCAAGCACCATAGACAAAATGCCGCACTACCCAACAACCTCTAAAACCGACCGCTACGAGATCGTCTGCCAACTCCCCCTCACCTCGGAGCTCTTCTGTCAAGCCATTCACCCAAATGAGCCAGTCGTCGCTGTGGGTATGTCCTCGGGACATGTGCAGTCTTTTCGTCTGCCCAGCGATGAGGATAATGAGGGAGATGATAGCGATGATAATAGCACCGGCGGAAAGGGGTCTGTGAGCGGAAGTGCGCTGGGCACGATTGAGACGCAGTGGAGGACAAGGAGACATAAGGGCTCGTGTCGCTCATTGGGTTACTCATTAGACGGCGAAAGTAAGCTTCTCGTGCAGATAAATAGAATGCTTCGAAACGGCTCAAATACACTGGGCGAAATGGCTAACATCCCCTTTAGCGCTCTACTCTGCAGGCACAGACAACCTCCTCAAAGCCTTCGACTCCTCCACCGGCAAAGTAACATCCAAAATAATCGTCCCCTTCCAAAACGGCAAAGAGGACTACCCCACCCTCCTCCGCGCCCTCACTCCACAAACTCTGCTCTTGGCCTGCGACTCCTCAGCCCTCCACCTTTATGATCTCAGAGAACCTGCGCACTTTGCTAGTGCGCAGCCGGCACAGACGCATAGACCGCACGATGATTATATCTCCTCCCTGAGCCCCCTCCCGCCGACGAGTGAGTCCACGTCTGGGTTTTCAAAGCAATGGGTTACTACCGGTGGCACAACCCTCGCAGTCACCGACCTGAGGAGGGGCGTGTTGGTCAAGTCTGAAGATCAGGAAGAAGAACTACTTTCTTCTGTCGTTGTTGGTGGCTTCCCGATGAGAGGCAATATTCATAGCCAGGGCCAGAAGGTTGTGGTTGGGTCAGGCAATGGTGTCCTGACGCTGTGGGAGAGAGGCGTTTGGGATGATCAGGATGAGAGAGTTATCGTTATGCCGGGTGGAAAGAGTGGTGGGGACTCGATTGATTGTTTGGCTGTTGTGCCGAATGGTAGACGTGAGGTGGCTGCCGGATGTGGCGATGGAAAGGTCAGGATAGCAAACTTGACTGGTAAAGGTGTGCAGGAGACGCTGCTTCACGATGTTCTGGAAGGTGTGCTTGGTGTTGGTTTCGATAGCTTGGGCCGTCTTATCTCTGGAGGAGGTAATATGGTTAAGGTCTGGGCGGAGAAGGATCAGTCTGCTAATTACTCCGATGATGGTATGGATTCTGATGAGGAGGATGACTCTGACGACGAGCCAGTAGCAGGGAAGAGGAAGAAGGCTGATGCGTCGAGTGATGAGGATTCGAGCAGTGAGGAGGAGAAGCCAAAGACTAAACGGGGTAAGGGAGGACCGAAGGATAAGCTTGCGCAGACTGGTGTTTTGGGATTTGATATTGAGTAGATACGTGGTGGTTATACCCATAAAGGCGTAAGGGCGAGTACATAAGAATACAATGTCTATACATCTAACCATACATGTGCGTTTAACAGATATTTTACCGATTACTGGTCAGGTTGCATGTTGATTGCCGTAATTCTTCCATCGGCCATTATCGTCCCTACCAGTATAAACCGTTAGCACCTCACTGCTCAGTTGTTTGTTCCCTATCAAAAGTTTTTTTTCATTAATGTTTTTATGATAATTATTAAAGATTAAAAGATAACTTTTATACAGAGAAGGGGCTGTAGCTCAGTGGTAGAGCGTTCGCTTTGCATTATCTTGCTGACATGTGAAAGGCCCAGGTTTCGATCACCTGCCGCTCCATTTTTTTTTATTGTCCCCCAATACCTGGGAATAAATGATGTTCTGCGGGAGGGCGGTGGTGGTTGTGATGTAAAAGAGAAATAAAAGGTGCGGAGGAAAGCTACAGGTTTACATTGCTTGGCGTAAAGGCGGAAGGTGTCGTCTTTGTGCGAGTTTGGCCCTATATGTTATAGTAAGATGCTTCCTATTGTGCAACTACCACTGCCCAAGCAGGATACGTGACATTTTAGTACGGAACCACGAGGAAATTTGTCTTTTCAACTTGGAATGCTAAATCTGTCTCCTCTCTTCGGCCCCTCTTTCCACGGTTACGGAGTACAGTAGCTCAATGCCACCGCAGCTACAAGCTATTCATTATCGCCTCCTGCGCAAGTATCACGAAGGTGTGAACTTATTTCTCTCAGCACTTTCTTTCGATTGAAGCCTAACAGTGATAGTAGCCAGCCGCCACAATGCCGAAAACTTACTCAAAGAAAGATAAGAAGGAGACGGGCATCTACGCGGGACCATACAGGAAGCCATTTGCCAGACGTCCTCTTGCCGAATCTGAGATCAAGACACCACCAGCAAAGGTCGAGGCCACGCCAAAGCAAACCCCAAAGCATGGTCCAAGTCGTCCAGCCAAGGTCATCCAAGCATCTCCAAAGGTTGAGAAGGAGCAGGAGATTGAGCCAACCCCAAAGCGTAGTCTGAGTCGTTCAGCCAAGGCCACTCAAATATCTCCGAAGATTGAGAAGCACCAGGAGACTAAGTCAACCCCAAAGCGTGGTCGAGGTCGCCCACCCAAGGCCAAGCAACCATATCCGAAATCTGAGGTCGAGGGGGAGCAGGATGTTTTCGGCTCTGGGCCAACATCGAAGTACTCGGTTGCTCGTGGTCAGGCAGCCACTATGACTCCGCGTCGTCAAACATCATCTCGCCCAGCCAACCTTCAGAGGTGCCAGCCATGCAAGAGTCGTTGCAAGGCTTGCACCGGCGTCGTCCGTCCGTGCGACCAGTGCACAGATGTTGGACTCGCTTGTTACGAGCAAGAGGAAGAGAAGCCGGTGCCAAATTACCTCGTCCATTTCGATGGTACGGTGACTCACAAGGGCCCTTGCCTTGGAAGTGCTCTCGAAGGACCACAGCGCTGGGAGAACGAGAAGGCCTATTGGAGTTTTCTGAATGCGAAGGAGCAGAAGCGCAAGAAGGCGGACCTTGAGACGCAGAAGTAGATACCAGCACACTTTCATCACTACTCTGACACTTCGGGCACAACCAGGCTAACCATTATATTAGCGGTTAGGTTATCATCGTCAGAAGTAACGGCTTCATAAAAGTATCCTGATCGTTTGTCGAACGATGATAAAGGGTAGATGGGTTCCCTTGTTTTTGGGGCGACACATCTATCGGACCTCAGCCTTTTTACCCTGAATATAGGTTTTAGTATGGACAGAAATAAGAATAAATCTTCTCAACTCACTCATTGTTTTTGCTGCGTCTCTTGTGACTTTCATACCCCACTTTTCTGCGATAAAAACTTGGTAACTAGGAAACAACCAAGTATATCTCATTTTCAGTTTTGGAGACTTGAAGTCTATTTGAGAGCGAGGCTTATCGATCGGTTTATTCTCACCACAACCCCTGGCCCAAGATTTTGAGCGACGCAAAGTCTGGACGAAGGATGGCCTTTTTTCATGGCCGTCATAGAAACCGGCTAGCAGTCACCACAATACTTTGCCAGATTCCGGTCGCTCGAAGAACCCGACTTAGCTATGGTCATTTTTCTGATTATTTTAAAACTCAGTTGGTTACTCGACGCCCTTGCAAGGTATGGTTCATATGTGTCGGATTGCGGGATCTTATACTTGAGTTCAAGTTGCTCATTGTTTTTCTCATTCTTAGCCAATCAAATCGGCCGTGGCAAAGGAGGGTTAGCTGTTGTGGCACTATCCTCATGCTTGAACTGACCATAAGGCTACAAAGAGATCGCCCTTTCCATGTAAGCAGCCAACAAGTGAACATGTCCCCTATACTATGTTCTGATTTCCAATCCAAACGCTTCCCGATCTATCGGCATGCCGAAGTGCCATCGGCTTCCCGTCCCCAGATCCGCTCTACTTGGCAGATCCCGATAGCGGGGAGAGAGGGTCCTGGTCCACCTGACACTTACGTATAAAGAGACACTCAGCCCTTTCTGAATCTCTTCTGCTCTAACAAGCCATTATTCCACGAACAATCTTTCGTTTGATCTACTGGTATGAATGATTCAACTTGTCGTTAGCCCTTCCCTTATTATTAGAGCTTTCTTGTGTGTCATACATTTCAGTGGGATAATCTCAAGGCCATAATCACTTTCTGTCTGAACGTTCAAGGTTCTGTGCTACAGGGCGGGACAACGATGCCCTTGTCTGCTACCTCCAGATAGTTTGGGCCTTCCGATGTACCCAAAGACCATCCATCTTGACCTCTAGCACTCTCATTCATCAATAGTTCGATCCGTTCTTCCTTTCATGAAAGTCTTAAAACCTTTCTAGAACCACTTTTTACCTCTATAGCCACGATGCATAGGACCGAAGCTGATTTCTACAAGAACTATCCTCAATTTACGCCGGCGAGTTACTATCCAACAATGACAGAAGCGAGTACCGGAAACATCATCACTCAAGCTCCAGGAGTCAGCGATGAGCCTACGGCATCTTGCCCTTCCTCAACGAGATGTACGAGCACTCTTGACGTAGCTCTCGCAGAGGCTATCAAGCGCTTCGCAACAGCGAACCCGAAGTCTAAGAACATCTACGAGCGCGCATCCCAGCATCTCCCAGCAGGCAACACACGCACAACCCTCTTTTCCGCACCATTCCCACTCGCCGTCCCAATTGCGTCCGGTGTCAAGGTTCGCTCAGCAGACGGTGATGTCTACACCGACTTCGTTGGCGAGTATACCGCTGCTATTTATGGACACTCTCACCCAGACATCATCAAGGCTCTCGAGGAGTGCCTTGGTAATGGTATCAATTTCGGTGCCACCTCTCCCCTTGAGGGCGAATTCGCCGCAAGACTGAAGAAGAGGTTTGAGAAAGCCGGACTGGAGATGCTACGTTTCACTAACAGCGGCACCGAGGCGAACCTCATGGCTATCCAAACTGCAAAGGCATGGACTGGTAGATCCAAAGTCCTTGTCTTCACTGGCGGCTACCATGGTAGCGTCCTCGGCTTTCCGACAAAGGAGAAAGATCCAGTGAGAGTTGATGGTGACTTCGTCGTGGCAAAGTATAACGATTTTGATGACCTCCTTGAGATGAAGTCCGCAAGAAAACTACTCAAGGACGACCTCGCCGCAATATTGGTTGAGCCGATGCAGGGCGCTGGCGGATGCGTTCCAGCGCATTCGAAGTGGTTGAAGATGCTTAGAGAGTGGGCCACTAAGGATGGAATTGTTCTTATTCACGATGAGGTTATGACCAGTCGCCTGCACTACGATGGTGGACTGAGTGGCAAGTATGAGATTAAGCCGGACTTGATCACTATGGGCAAGTACCTTGGCGGCGGTATGAGCTTTGGTCTCTTTGGCGGACGCAAAAATATCATGAGTATGTTTGATCCAGTCAACGGACAAAGTAATAATGAGTCCCCACCCAGGACGATGAAGTTAACACACTCCGGTACATTCAACAACAACGTTATGACGATGAACGCTGGTATCGCAGGTCTCAAGATCCTCACTCCAGAACTGCTGCAAAGCTTGAATGAGCGTGGGGACTATCTCCGTTCCCAGTTGTCCGTACTCTTTGTTGAGAAGGGCTTCATCAAGGAGGCAGCCGAGAAGGACCTGATCAGCAGCAACACCACTCCAAGGGGCAAGCTCTGGGTGTCTGGTATTGGAAGCATGAACCACGTTCACTTCGGCGAGAAGGATGAGCTGGACAAGCTCCGGGATCTTTTCTATTTCCACCTTGTTGAGAACAAAATCTACCCAACCAGAAGAGGCTTTGTGGTCCTCACTATTCAGCACACAAAGGAGGATGTGGATAGCTATGTGGATGCCGTCAAGAGCTTCATTGAGCAGTATGGCCACTTTTAAATAGAAGGAGGCACTGTAGCGGAGAATAAAGAGACTTAGTTTACTGCTGGATCGAGATGAACACATGAGAAAGAGATAATGATGGCTTTGACGACGATGATACCAGCTGGGAGGAGTTCGATTATAGGTTCGATAGTCAATTAAACATCTTCCCGCATATTTTTTTTTGTAAACGCTTGTGAATTATGATCTATAAACTCTCACCCAAATGCCACTATACCACCCAAAGTATCACCAAAGAATCGAAGGCCACTTCGTTATGCAACACCTTCATCCGCAAACCAAAACTCAGAAATTCTTGCAAACGAGCTTCTTGATATCCTCCTCCTTCTGGTCTCTCGCAGCCTTTAGCTTCTTAGCAGCAGCAGCGCCTGGTATATGAAGAAGACGGAAGTCGGTGTCATCCTCCTTCATCCAGCGTTCCATTTGGATGGATTTACGGCGCCCTTTCTTGACCATAGCAGCGTCAGCAGTGGCAGCGCTATGAGGCAGTTAGCAGGGAGGCCTTGACAGCAGCTTGGGCGATGGTAATAGTGAGAGGAGACGAAGAAATGATGATAGCAACTAAGACAACAGTAAACTTACGCTTTGTCCCTCGTAGCAGGTTGTTCGACGACAGCAGCCATGGTTGGCGGTGAAAGGTGGAGATGGCAATTCAAGGGTAGCTCGATGATAGGATTCGGTCTAAGGATGATGGAGCTTGGGTTGTAACAAAAGACGGCTCGGTAAGGAGGGTGTGGATGGCAATGGGCGCTTGTGCTTGGTTCCGACAGTCGTGAAAGAAGAGTGTGTGGAAGTATATAGGTTGATGTTGGCAGTAGTCGTATTAATTTGATGAGGCCGTTCTTGTGTTTGCTGTTTTAAGTACTGCGTCGTTGCTATGAGTTTGACTGAGAAAGAGCGAAGCACATGGGCCTCGTCGTCCCTTCATATGCTCTTCTGTCGTCGCAAGCGAAGCCATCTCTCCACCACATCACATTTTATCCCAGTAATTAATCTCAGACAGACTGCTGTCAAGGCTGACACCTGCGAGCCATGCGAGTACCTTAGGAAAGTTCCCCAGTCTCTCAGAATGGCGTCGTTGAAGTCATGGATGCACAGAGACATAGCCACCAAGGTTGCTTGTGCAAGAGAACGAAGCAGGAAAAACATCGAACAGTGTCAAGAAGTCTCCGGTAAAGTACCCATTGGCCAGAGAAGAGAAAAATGAAATTGCTTTTTGGCGGTGTGTACATACTCACATCCAGCTGATCTGTTCTAAGCATCGAGAAGAGCGCACATCATGGCTTGTGCTCTTGATTTCCTCTTCCAATCCTCCTTGTATCACGCACTGACATTACAGTACTGACTATCGAAAGCACGGGAAAGAATATTCAAAGAAATGACACGAAGGAGCTGCATTCAGATGCACGACATTCAGATTGGCAAAGACCACCCACGCCAACTTTTGCCTCGCCTCAAGACACACGGAATGTACGTTAACGCATACACACGCACCGACGGCCAGCTAAACCTTTCCAGCGACTAGGTCAACCCAGAAACGGCCGCGGAATCCACTTCCCGCTTCCCGAGCACGTGGATCGTGGTGACGGGCGGCTAGCCAACATGGTGAACCTTCGATGCGGACCGGTATGGGCTTCCCGGAACGGATAGATCCATCCGTCTCTCAGTAAGATCCTCGGCGCCACGCGGGCTGAGACGAAGTGCTGGAAGTGGTGGGATACAAATGGGCGATGATGAGAAATAATTCAGATGCGCTGGCATCGTGGCCAAAGCTCGAGCAGGGGAGTTAAGGGCCAGATACACAAATCGGGGTGACCGGGTGATGGCCCGCGAGATTGAGAAGACTACGCTTCGGCTGGAGTATTCGTGGGAAAATAGCCATGTTTCGACCATGCCAGAAATGGATAGAGAAGTAACTCGTGATGGAGGTGGTGGCACTTTCTCCAAACTCGGCGTCATCCCCATTTAGACTGAAACAACGTAGATGGAACTTAAGAGACATGAGAAAGCTGAGATCGCTGTCCGTCGCAAATACTCACCCAGATCTCGGTGCAATTGCATTGGCACCGCTCGTTCGAAGCCATAGCAAACCATTTTTATTGTGGGGTAAAATACATGACGCCGACTCTAAACGCAGCCTGTACGACGCGAAAACTCTTCAAAGTATGTCCATGGAAAGGCTTCGGTGGTAAGGGGCCTGTTGGCACGAAGGAAATTGCCCTGCTGCAGAGGTAGGGGTTTGCATGATGTAAGTGCAGGGCTCAGAGCAGACGCGTGACCGACTCTCAAAGCCGACTTGCAATTCGTAAGGTCGGAATCTAGAAAGAGGGAATCTCAAATCGTGGAAACAGCAAAGGTGCAGAGATATGCATCAAAGTTCGCGGCGCCGGCGGAGAGAAATCCACCATTGCCAAGAACTGGCCACACCACCTTCGCTTAGAGATGGTAACCTCTAGGAAGCAGCCCCCGTGGTAGGTTCACTCGAGCCTGCTTTAAAAGCAGACATCCGAGGGTCTCGGGGGAAGCGTGCTCGCCCCGGACGCCATGATATCAAGGAAGAGGAAAGCCTGCCGCCGACAGCCTGGTAACCAAGAACGAGGCTTGTAAAGCATATTTTGTCATTGACGTCAAAGTGATAGCTCTAGCCATGGACACCAGTCCGTATGGTTGCCAAATACATGTAATAGTTCGAACGATATGCAAACGTTCTCGATGGTGGTTGAGGTCTATGGGTAGTACCGAGTAAGTTGTGCGACTTTGCGCTGCTAGATGATGAAGTCTCTTGACACCGGACTGCTGCACATCCCAAGAGATACATCGATTCTTAGAGGAATAACACGGCAAACGTGAATCAAGAATTCTTGACAATAGGAGAAATTTACATGAGGTCGGCGTAAGCTGCGTTTCGAAACGAGATTATTTGGGATGAGACGTCCCTGTAACTTGTGTCTCATGGGACCGTTGTGGGCTACACCTATGTTGTGTTAGGAACACGAAATAGCTTGACGAATGGGGACGGAAGGATATGGAGGTCTCATTTCCCGAAGAGTTTAATGTTCGAAATAAGGTTGTCTGCAAATAGTGATGTGTCGCCCGTGAGCTCGTGGGGTCGGGGTGTCGTAGCACTCGTTCCTGGCTGTGTATTCTCCGCTACATCTTCAGCAGCACATTCGTAGTCGAGAGTCAAGCGCTATCAAGGAATCCGATAGAATTAGTTGAGCTTTCTTGGATTTGCCTAGTATGAAATGCTTGATGGGGCGTTGCGCTTCTCTAAGATGTAGACGTGGCTCTCGCTAGTGTCGGCAAAGGTACTGCACATCTGAGAAGGCAAGATGCCAGAGACCGAGACCAGAACTTTGCCAGGGCTGCGCATGGTAAAAGGGCAATTGCGAACGTGCGACTTGAATGAAATCATCAGCCGCACAACCGTGACTCGCCTTATGTCAAAACTGCAAAAGATGATTCTGAGCATGAGCTCAGAGAGGCAGTTCTCTCTGACGGGGAGTCGAACCCCGGTCTCCCGCGCATTGTCATATGACAAGCGGAAATCATGACCGTTAGACCATCAAAGACATTTTGATATTGGAGCTAGTGTTATAACAATATTATAGCAATATTGTAAATGTTACGAGTACGACTCGTTCTTAGGATTTTTCACCAACAAGCCAAGATTGAATGTAGAAGTGACGCGATACTTCACGCAAATGATTTTCCCCATTAACAATTAATTTACAGACGCAAAGTCACATCTGGTTATCTTGCGCGCACTCTCGAGCCGGCATATAGAAGTGGTCCTGCCTATGGTGGACAGTCTGAACGACGTTAACTGGTTGACAGTTTTGACGAGAATGAAACCTCGAGATATTTCAGTAGAACGTCCCATCATCTCCGCCACCGACCTTGAGCTTGCGCGAGCACAAATCACAGGAGAGAACAACCGGTTGATAGGTTCAGGCCACGTGTAATTCCTCCTATCTTCAATGTTCTTTGCGTCCTAATGTGCTAACCGGTTCCCTACAACCCTCCACGAATCCGCAGAACCAAATACACAATACTGCCATTTTTCAGCCCAGCCCGCCCAGCCGTCTCTTAATCCCCCACCTGTCTCGCATCGAATATCAGTCGCTGGTAATAAGGCGGTACTCCCTCTCTGTCTTGGTTCTTGACCTTGATACAGGCAATAGCTTCCGTTGGCCTTACGCTGTTGAGGGTGATCGCCTTTCCGTTGAGAGTCTTCACTCGTATAGAGAAACTGATTGGAAGGGTGCCCTTCAGGAGTAGCACCATTTCTTTCTGGTTTCTTAAGACTGCACTTCCGCCACGCAGTTCGTGGATTTTCTCTTCGAGGAGCTGAGGTCGTATGCGTGCCCAGTCCATATCGTTACAACGTGGTACGCTCTTGCGACAGAAGCTGCAGATGTGATCGTCGTCGATCATTTTAGGAGCAAGTCGAGGTTCGCTATTTAGATGCTTGGAAAAAGAGCGCTACGAGGCCATACTTATAGTCTGAGTCACAAACTGAAACATTTAGAACTCTCCAAGGCTGCCTGTTTCGCGAAACATAGAAGGCAACCAGTTAATGCCCTCTCTTACCCTACGGTAGCGGCAAAGTACAGAACGAGTACTATCTTCATGTAGATGGTTCATTTCGTCTACCAACATGTGAAGATGCCGCCCAGATCTCTACGATGAAGCTGATGCTATGCTATCCATACGCGCAACACCATTTACCAAGGCTGCTTGGTCTTCTTCTGCTTATACCAATCTGCGGTCCACCCCTTAATAATACGGACGTTATGCGCAACAACCGCCTCAACACCTGGATTCGCCTCTGCATTCCTCATCGTCATGTCGCTGCAATGGAACCCTCCTGGAACGATGTTCACCGGGACATCCTTAGTAGACTTCAGTGGTCCTCCTGGACGGAACTCGCTAGAAACTCCGGCAGTCCTCCATGGATCAAACTCTCCATTGACGTACAACAAGCGCTGGGAGCGGCGTGGTTTCCAGCCGCCGGTATAAGCGTTGAACTGCCTCTCGGTCTTGCCCTTGGCTATGCCGTAGGTGTAAGTCTTTCCATCTGCGACTTCGGTTGGAAAGAAGAGGGGACACTGGCGTGTCCAGTATTTTGTGTTTACGTTGCGGGAGACGATGGATTTAATTCCTGCTGGTGCACCGCTATGAAGTGTTAGTATCGGACCAGGGAGCAGAGGGGAGTGAAGGGAGGGATGGAATAGGACTTACTTCTGCCACCATCCAAATGGCTCATTACATAGCATCCACTGCCATTGCCGATCGATAGAGTTGTATACTGCACGGTCGGTAAAGAGGAGGTTATCCTTGTTATGTGTATCCATGCAATCAGTAGTCATCGGATCCTCATAACCGTAATACTGGCAGAACTCCGGAATCAAGCTCTGCTTAACCCAGTTGGCGTACCCCTGGATCGAAGTCTCAATAGCAACGGCATCTGGGTGGCCTGGCTTCTCCGGCTTGCTACCTGGACCTTTTGGTGACTTCTGGCCCTGGTTCTTACCTGGACCACCCCCGCCAACAGCCTCGACGGAGACCTCAGCTTCGGTGACAGAAGCGTACTCTCCGACGCCCTCGATGGCATCGCAGAACTTGTAGAACTCGGAGTAGCCGGTAGTGAAAGAGTTAGACTGCCATTCCCACGGACCCCACTCAATAGCTTGTCCGAAATCATCGTTCTGGAGCTTCTCAAGACCAAAACGCTTCTTCAAGTCGTACTGCTCCTTCTGAGAACCGCGCCTGAGACGATCATCGATGTAGTTAATAACATTGCTCAGATCGCGGGAGCAGTTCTTAGGCATGCCTTGCTCGACTGGCACAAAGTACTGCCAATAATCGGAGATAGCCTGGACTGGGGCGGAGGAAGAGTGGTAGGCCCAGAATGTACCTGGGGAGGTGGCCTCAGTCCATGCAGCCATGGAGCCGGAGTAGGAGCCGCCGGTGAAGACCCATGGGGCCTTTGCGGCCTTGGAGCCGGTCTTGTCGAATGGGAATTCGGCGTTGGCGGCGAAGCGGACGTAGTCGGCGATGGAGTTCTTGAGGGTGAGGTGTTGCATGTTCTTCGTGGTCAGGTCCTGGTATGGCGAGGATTCTCCCCAGTAGCGGTCTACGAGTGATCGTTAATACCGCTCATTTTACAATTTGAGGGGTGAGGAGTAGGATGACATACGCTCAACCATAACAACAGCACCCTTCATCTCCTGTGCCAAACGCCCTGGGTAGGTCCTGTTGGTGAGATAACCTCCGTATGGACCTGCCTCGATCTCTCCTGGCGTGAAAAATATGATTGGACTCCCTGGACCAGCCCAGAACTCGCTGTTGTAGAACACCTTCTGCTGGAAAGTGCCAAGCTTTGGGTTTGCGTGATCGAGGAGCTGCTCATAGAAGAATTCGCCGAGGACTGGGGCTGCAGCATCAGCGTTGGCTGGCTTGTTGCCCAAGGTGGAGAAAGAGGCTGCGTTCTTCATGGCAAGATGGGCCTCGTCCATCTCGACTGGTGGTGGGACGAGGCGCTGTGGACCAGCACGGAAAGCGCTGGCAGCGCCGAGGAGGGCGAGGAAGGTAAAGGACTTCATGATTGCAAACTGCTGCAGAGATGCAAGAGATGTCGAAGGTGAGATAAAAGACCGGTTAGTGTCTTTATGACTTTGGAGCCTCTTCACAGCGTGTCGTGAGAGCGGTAATTCAAGGAATGAGGAAAAGAGGAAGTAGAACGAAAGGAACGAACGACAGAGCGACGTCTATCTAAAGGTCTATAATGCCTGTAGGCGGCAACGAGCGTCTAGATAGAGAGTAGTATAGTCTGGAGGGGTAGAGTGGCGTGAAGGTTTAGACCCTTGGAGGTGTGGAGGTGAATAATACAAGAGAGGAAGGTTGAAAGTGGCTGCCGACGCTTCCACGCTCCTGCTCCTTCCTCTTTCACCAAAGTGAACTAGTGACGTCTGCGGGCCGCTGGGGACCTGGAGGGATATTGCAGGGGCATTTGTGCGAGCGTTGCCAAGATATTGGTATATATCAAACGACATCAACGCTTGTGAGAGGTATGGCAATGCATTGAGCCGGCCAGTATGTTGATGGGAATCAAATAATACGGAGAAAGCTCCTTGAGGGCGTACACAAATCATGATGACAAGAACAGATACACTTACGGCTTATGACCTCGAAATTTATGCGGTCCTAGAGGAGACCGAACGAAACACATCATCATGGGTTAGTTCGAGGATGCAAGACGAGGGTACCTGCAGGAAGAACGCCCGTGGCGCTTGGGCGGACAAATACATGATCTGGAGCGGGTACCTGAGGCGATCTGAGAATAACGTGGACTGATGGCCATTATCAAATCATTTACGACCCTCGAGTGACAGATTAGCAACATGTTCATGTTGTGCTGGCAGGCGGCAAGCGAAATGCTGTGGGACAGGAGATGAGAGAGTTGGTGAGTTGTCGTCGACAGTTGACAAGATATTGCCGAGGAACCCCAGCATCAGCCACACCCGCTGTCAGTGCGCCTGCTCAGGCCACAACATCACCCCAAGTGCCCTCCATCACTCTGCAGTTCTCCAACCACAACTTCAGATCTCATGGTCGCGTGGTGGATGCAGGAACTGAAGCCCAGTAAGTAGACTACTGTATACTGGACTGATTGCAGTGAAGATGTCTTTGCCAATGGAAGATCAATGAGGAGAAATCTTTAGCAACCAAGCGACCTCGGCGAAGCTTGTCGTTTCTTGGATCCCAAGTTTCTCTAGCGGCCCGGCACTCCCCTCTTGGCAGCTCTTAATCACTATCCCTGCCATCTTCATGGGTCTTATTCATGCAGCTGCTAGGACGATCTGGGCAGGTCACTCAAGAAGATTCGGCATTGGAGATGGCGAACCCGAGCTCTGGCTGAGACAAGCTAACTCATAATTAATTCCATAGCTATCAAATATCGGTTTTATGCTACGATGTGCTATGCTAGTTGTACTCGATCTTCTTGAACATCAGAAGGCAGCCTGTCATAAATGGCTATGCTTATGCTCTTTTCTACTCCCTGAACGCCATGAACCCCTTTGCAACTCTTCAGGCCGTAGGCAATGCAAACCAAGCCCAGTGATTGCCTGTGTTTGCCCGAACTCCTGAAAACTCCAAGTATGATACTCGCTCCGATTACTCTATCATTTCTTCAAGAACGCTCCGCCGCGATGCTGCAGATGAAAGCTTGATACTTCTCCTCCTCCGTCAACAACTTATCCACCTTCTTCGGTCTCTTCTTCTTATCTCCGCCATTGACTTCATACGCACTCGTATTCCAGAGCACTTGCCCAGTGTTCTCTCCATTATCCTCATGCTCATCCTCCTTATTCTCCACAAGCTTCTGCTCCCTCGGCAACCTCGTAGCAAGCAGCACATACTCCGCCCTTGTCATATTATCCATAACCTCATTCATATACGCCCTCACTTCCTCCTGCGGTTTAACAACCTTCTGCAGCGCCTCCAACATCTTCGCTCCTTGGGCGCTTCCCTTAGTATGTCCCAGGCCACTACCGTTGCTCAGCCCATCGCTCGTCCATATCCTTATAGTTACAGGTTGGTAATAGTCCAGTGCCCTATCATAGCATTTCGCATCCGCTGCTGAGCCTTTGCGCACAATAAGGAAAGAGGCTATAACCTGGCCGCCGGGAAGGTATTCCAGGATGCTGTATTTAGGAAAGAGGTAGCGGTCGCCATTTCCGCCTGCGAACTCGAAGACAACGGCACTAATATCTGGTTTTGGTGGAGGTGGCGCTTTTGAGCGAATTTGTTGTTGCTGCGGTGGTGGTTGTGGATATAGTGACGGTGGCTGGTATGGTCTTTGTTGTGTTTGTGGACTTGGCGATGGCTGCATGGGCCTCTGTGCCGGCGAGGGTGCCTGCATAGCTGGTGTGTTTATCATTTTCGGTGCTTGCCCCATCGGACTTTGTTGTATTGGTTGCCCTTGGGCATTCATTTGTCCTTGCTGTTGTAACCTTGCTCTGTCTTTCTCCATTTGTAATTGTGCGGCTTCTCTTTCCCTCTTCCTTAGTATCTCAGTCAACTCGTCAATGTGGCTCTGAAACTTTCGCAGCTCATCCGGTGTCGCCTTGCCATCAGCTACTATCCGCATCAATGCCTTCAGATCTGAGTCAGTAGCTGCGCGCTCTGCAAGCATTTGAATAACAGGGTCGGAAGACTTTGCTTGTTGTGGAGGAGGTGCAGGGCTTTGCCTTGGTGTTTGTGCATTTGGTTGGTAATGTCGATGTTGTGGAGTGCCGTTTAGCTGCTGCGGTTGTTGAGGGCGGTATATGTTTGCTGGTGATTGTGGTAGTGGCTTCTGAGAAGTGCCGTTTGTGGATTGCAGTCCCATGTGCATCGGTGTGTATTGCCCTTGCTGATTATAAGGTTGTGTTTGTGCAGGAGGTTGGGGTGGATGTAAAGGGACCTGTCCATTCGGCGGTCCATATTGTATTATAGGTCTATAGAGTGGTTGCGGCGGTGGAGCTGGCTTCGGTGACGTGTCTTTGACAGTATACATGATCGCATCGAAGCAGTGTGGTTCTATCGTGATAGTGCATTGGCCGATTCTGGTCATGGATTCCTTTGGTGGATTGCGCGTCTCCTCTACAGGTAGTGGATCTTTTGCGCGGCGTTTTACTGGCTTTGTCCAATACTTTTCGAATATCCCTTCACTGATCCATTTCTTTCGTGAGCGCTCGAGGGATTTGGCCATGACCCGACTACAGTAAAGTTAGAAGCTTATCGCAAGCACAGGTTCTAGTGCACCAACCTCTCAGCTATTGACTGGTAGTCACTATCTGGTAAATCATCCAGTTGCGGAGTAGCGACCTCTGGTAACGGCTTGCCAGGCACTACACTCTTCGGTAGCGGATCCTCAACCACAGCTGGCGTCGGCGGCCTTGTTGGTTCGCGCGGCGGTGTGCTCGTTCTTTTCTTTGCTACAGCTTCGACGCGCGCCGAAGCGCGAGCTGGCAGCTTTCTTTTCCTAACCTCTGACATTTTCGCGTAACTACGAGAAAAGTTGAGCGTTGTGGAATTTTTAATGTTGGAGGAGACGCGTCGTCTGTGGAGAGAAATGGTGAGGCTGCGAATGGTTGAAAGTGCTAAACGAGGGGATGAGGTGAGCTGTGGCTTTCCGTCGATTTGACTCGGCAACCACGACGTATCTGATGCCAATCGTGACTTGATAGCTCTTCATCCGTGCATCCGTATCAAGTACAATATAATTCTTTTGTCTATATGCCTGTTCCCCTTTATTCGTACTTGGCTATACTAGTCTGCTTCGTATGTAAACTTTCTCTAGCTATGTTTTCGTCGTCATCATGCCAAGCACAAGGCTGCGAACCTGCCACAGCAACCAGTTACTGCACTCGCAGCATGCTCTGCAAGCATAGAAGTTGCCTTGAACTCTGTTAGTTTTGTCTACACACATTTGGTAACCGGATAATCGGGTCATTTTGAGGCTCTTCTTGCTGTTGTCACTTGCCAGACGGATATCCCAACTTGACATATCCCGCTTGCCACATTATCAACATCGTGTAACCACCACCAACCGGTCAATCTGATATATCTAGACATGCCTCGCTGAAAATACTCCACGAAGTGAAATCTTGAAATCACAGTAGATTAGTAGAGGCACCATGGCGCCCAGTTTGGTGTCGACTTTCAGAACGGCCTTCTGGCTCATCGGAGGCCTTGGAGCAATCTGGGCCATAGCATTCGGTGCCTTCACTACGCCTTTTGTGCAGAAACAGTTTGTTATATCTTTAACGCCCCTTTTCTGTACATCCAACTAATACTCGGCAGTGCTCTCTATGCTCATAAGCTTCACACCGGCTACTTCCAGAACCTCAATAAACCTGAACAATGGGGCTTCGCCAAAAACCAAGTCACGCCCTTCAACTTTACCACCCCCGATCACGAAACCCTCTATTCCTGGCTCATCACTCCTCTCGGTATCTACGCCAAACACGCAGCCGAATTTATCTCCCAACCAGGCGGCCTGGCTGAAGACGTCACTCAGACGAGGTCCTTCAAGCTCCTGACCGAAGACCCAAACGCCAGACTCATCATCAGCTTCCATGGCAACGCCGGATCCGTAGCCCAAGGCTGGCGTCCAGAAATCTACCGCTCTCTCTCCGACGGCAGTACTGAGTTGATACACATCCTCGCCGTCGACTATCGCGGGTTCGGTTACTCGACAGGCTCACCCTCAGAAACGGGACTGATCACCGACGGCATCGCAACCGTAAACTGGGCACTAAACGTCGCCAAGATCCCAGCAGACCGCATCGTCATTGTCGGGCACTCCCTCGGCACCGCCGTCACGGCAGCAACAGTTGAGCATTTTGCAACACTCCCGGAGCCCGTCAACTTCGCAGGCGTGATAGTCATTGCGCCTTTCAGCGATCTCCCAACGTTGCTCACCCGTTATGCTCCAGGCGGATTGATTCCTCTTCTTCGGCCCATCGAGTGGTTCAAAACTGTCCATACTCGCTTTCCATCCTGGATCGTACATAAGTGGAATACGGCTGAGCGTTTGTCGAGGTTCTTTACACTGAGTGAGAAGGCTACGCTGTTTGTGATTCATGCCAGGGATGACAATGAAATCCCTTATTCGCATTCGGATACGATCTTTAGAACCGTTGCGAATGCGACGATGGAGGGGCCTGCTGGTATAGATGTCGAGATGTTCGAGAAGATGAAAGCGAGGAACACTTTCGATCTTGGTGACGGTGCGAGTATTAGTACATGGCAGGCGACACCTGGTAAACTGTTGCAGGAGATTATCGTGTCGTATGGTGGGCACAATCGTGTCATGACATTCGCGCCAGTGGCCTTGTCCGCGCTGCGAGCGTTCGGGGTAGATGAGGGGAGTTTATTCAAGGATCGATAGTCAATCAAACCTTCACTCCTCATTCCACATCCGCCTGCGACTATAGAACTATACCCACCACATCTTCACAAATATTAGATCTGTCGAACTCCCGTCTTCACGGGACCTCCGTTGAAATACGTTGAAGGGAACGTACAACACCATAGACATGCCGGCCGCCTTATTGCTTCAAAAGGAAGATGCACTGCTTTTCTTCCAAATGGAAACTCTTGGAGGGCTCTACCTGGCACTTTACCTTGCTGAAGACAAGCAAGCCAACGAGGTTAACCAATTTTGGGCCGAGAGGAACGAGCGCGCCGTCGTCAAGGCGAAGAGAGACATCGAGAGTTGGGAGGGAGTCATGAGGAAGACGAGGGAGAGAGTTGAGGAGAGGAGGAGGATAGACAGAGGGAGGGGGATCTACGAGGTAAGGGGAATTTGGGGATGTTAGAAGCAGGATACTGATGAAAAATAGGAGGCGATTCAGCAGAACCGGCAAGAGACGCTTTCAGGTCCAAGGGATTTCGACGAGGAGAGCTTTCTGGGACATGATCACTCGGAGGTAAGATCTCACTATCTTGTAAGATGGAGAGTAATGCTAACAGCAAAAGATGGATTTCAACGAAGTCCGACTCGCTCAAAGCTTTACTCCACGCAATCGCCGCAGAAATGGGTTTTATGGCTCGTCCTCGCCAGCGTCGCAATTTTCTCCATTTTCGCCGTCTACTCCAACCAACTGCTAACACCAAACATACATCCAACACCCATATTCGAAATTGGGCTTGGTTTAAATTCCGAAGGAGTTCTAAGAAGGATGAGAAGGGATTGAGCACGGGCCAGCATAGAGAACTGATCATGTGATACCGCGACTGACACGTGGGAATGTCAGGGGGATGACAGCTCTTGGCAATGTTTCGCGATGCACGTTCTAGGCTTAGAGTAGGCACTGACGCAACGTCGTGACTTCTTAGCAAACAAAATTTCCCTGCTCATACTTGACTTTTCTTTGCTTTGGTAGCGCGACGTGAAGAAGCTATAAGGAGTCTAGATTGCCAACAAACCCTGAGAAGTGACTGTAGAGCAGGGTACGGCAAAACGACATCTCAGTGGAGTTCTCACATTCTTGGCACCCATCACGCATAGTTGTCCCCTTGACCTCACCAAACCTCACCAGATCACCACCCTTTCAACCCTTTCAATAAAGTATGATGACCTCCCGCGGTTCCCGTAAACGCGCCGCCTCGCAAGCCGCAGAAATCCTCCCTTCCACCGAAATCAACATCGCCATTCCTGCCACGCCTTCCCGCCGCACTTCTGTGCGAATCTCCAAGCGTCAGAAGACCGAGGAGCCCGCTGCATCATCGGTGCGGAGGGGAAGGAGTGCAAGTGTGAGTGCTGCTACTGCTCGCTCAAGTCGTGCTGCAAGTGTGTCAGCGAGAGTAAAGAGAGGGTCTTCCGCGAAGCCCGTCCCCAAGGCGGCGCCCAAGAAGAGTATGAAGAAGCCTAAGAAATCCATAGGCGGCACCGCTGCAGAGACAGCTAAGCTTGATGCCTTTGTTGAGGCGGACGCGCTGAGGGAGGAATTGGATGTCGAAAGTCCGGAGATGAGGAGGAAAATGGAGGAGAAGAAGAAGACGCCTAGAAGGAGGAGCATTAGGTTGCCAGCTTTGAGCACTTTTACTCCGACGCCGAAAAAGGCTGAGTCGACCAAGGACGAGGTTGCGAATGAAGGTGATGCTGAAGCCAGTATTCCTATCAAGCTCTCAGAAGAGCCAATAGAGCCAAAGAAGAAGAACACGAATTGGGCCGAGATTGAAGCTGCAGCAAAAGTCAACCCAGCGCCAGCAGCATCTCCCTTCGAGGGACCTTTTGCAAATCCGACAGCAGAGTCCTGGACTCCAACAGTGAAGTCAACGCACAAAGACGTCCGCGACTGGCTCGCCTTCGGCCACAGCATCACCACTGAAGAATTCGCCGGACTACCAGCTCATGTCAACAAGTCACACATCTCCCACATGGGCGTAGGCAGCAATTTCTACCTCCAAACCGAGCTCGTTGGCTTTAAATGCCCCGGCGCAAAGCGCGAATGGAAGGCCACCGTGCCGTGGACACAAGACCTGAAGATCTACAGGGATTGGCTAAACAGCTCCATGGCGCTGAGTAAGCAGATGCTGTTTGGGTATTTCGTCACCCCGGTTGCGAAGGAAGGTGCGAAGCCTGGACGGGAGGGCGTGGTTGGCCCGAGCGGCTGGGTTGGAGCTGGAGTGGGAAAGGGCGAGTGGAGCGAGAACATGACTGGGTGGAGAGCATGGGGTGCTGGTGTCGTCGTTGGAAATTGGGGAAAGGCGCTTTGCATTTTTGAGCCGAGTTTGGGGAAGGATGTTAAGGTGATGAAGACGGGTGAGTTGATCAAGGAGCAGCAATTGCTTGTTGGTGCTGTGAAGAGGTGTTGGGGGGCTTGTAGTGAGGTGTGGGTTAAGGGGGGAGATACAGATAAGGATTGCTTTTCGGAAGTAGCCTTGTGGGCGAAGCAGGTGATGACTCAAAAGGGACTTGGGGAGAGGAAGGCGTGGAAGGAGCAGGGCTGGAAGCAGATTGCGATGGAGAAGTGACGACGTGTGGGGCTGTTTCAGGTTCTGGAATACTAGCGTCTAATTCAAGGCTTAGCGGCGGGGCTAGCCGAAACCTTAATTCTTCAGCGTCTATAATCTTATCTTCTTTTGTATCGTTTCTGAACTCGCATAACCTCACCATAACATCGAACGACATCACCACCACAATCTAAAACCTCACCTAGACTTCATCACCACTAAAAACATAACCTCAGTAAGTCTTTTATTTTTTCGTTTCTAATTTAAATCTATTTAAGTCAATATTAACTTTCGCCTAAGTCCCTATAAAAGCTAATCACACCCTAAATCCATCATTATGCCAGCACGCAATGCCAAAGAAAACGTCCGTCCAACTCTCAGCGCGCGCGATCTCGCTGAGATCAGCCGGAAACTCGCTGCCTTCGGCATCGATGGCGGCACCGAGGGCGAGACTCTTGTCCTCACCAAAGTCCAAATCGGCGCCATCATCGGCGGCCTCCTGGACTTGGAGAAAAAAGTCTCCGCCCTCTCCGCCCGTCTTGGTGAGGTGGAGGGTCTCGACGACAAGGTCGAGAATCTTGACACCGAGATCTTCGACCTTATGGGTCAGGTCTCCGGTCTGAAGGTCGGTCTTGAGGACGCCGACAAGGACCTTGACCGCACCAAGGAGAGACTCGCCCGTGTCGAGTTCAAGACGAGAGATTTGTAAACGCACAAGGTAAGAAATTGAGACTAATAGGAATGAGATTAACTAACTACGATACAGGTGCTTTGCATTCCCCATCTCTGCAACTGTCAGCGCGACACCTCGACTTCGGTTACCACAATTTTTTTTGATCTCCCCACGGTTATGGGTTGAGTTTGCTGGGTGATGTTACACGGACTAGCTTCTCAACAATGAAAGCGATGTAACATCAATCAATCCTGATATGCTCACCATGATATTGTGCTACGCTTCGCGACTCCAATCTCTCTACAGCGCTTTACACCTAGTCCAAAGCCTCTCCAACATCCCGTCATGCCATTCCGGATCCTCTAAAAACAACACATGTCCCTTCCCCTCAAGCGGATACCACTCCCCCGGCTGCAATTCCTTATTCAACACCTCCCCATGATGAAACGTCAACATCCTATCCTGCGTCCCATGTAACACCACAATGCGCTCTCTCCCCACCTTATCCCCGATTTCCTTCAGCCGCTCCGCACTAACATGATGCCACCCAGCCGCGACAGCTTGACAAAGAAAGCCCTTCCGTTGGAAGACTTCTGGGTCTGCGCGCTTGGTTATCTCTTGGGCTGCGAAACGAGCGAAGTTGTTGGGGTATGACTTATACTCGCCCTGCTTCCAGGAGTCTGTGCCGAGTGGAGGGAGACATTTTGGTGTTGCGGCCGTGGGAAGTTTGGCGGCGTCGGAGGAGTCGAGCCAGTTGTCTGGGAACATGTTATACGCGGCATTCTGTATCGACGCATCCAAGCTCTTCGGAATAATGAGGTTAATCCTATTCCTCAAATTCTCCACAAACGACAGCGTCCTTTCAATCCTCGCCACCGTGCTACAAAGCGCCAAGCTCCTGATCCTATTCGGAATAAGATAGGCGACTTCCTGTGCAATCATGCCACCCATAGATACGCCGATGACGTTGAGCTCGCGATCCTTGGTCCAGCCTAGTTGGTCGAGGAGCTCGATGAGGTCGCGCGCCATTTCGGACGTGGAGTAGCGCATCAAGGGCTTCGACGAGGCGCCGGCGCCGCGGTTGTCGAATATAAGGGAAGAGTAGTGGTCGCCTTTTTCGTGCCCGAAGTGCATGGTTTGGCGTTGCCATGAGGACTTGATGGCGCCGAGGCCCATGATCCACTGTAGAAGATCAGTAAGTATTGCGCTCAGTGATCTATTTCATCCGCGTGAAAGGCTGAAGGCGATTCCTGTAAAATGGACGAGATTCAGGTCGATAGCGACGCTAAATCAAGAGCGTGCGAAAATGAGCAGCAGCATGGGCACTGCTTTGGTAGGCTTCCATGCTTGAGAGGAACCTTGCGTATTGCCACGTAGACAGCGGGCAGAGTAAACAACCCTGTGCGAGCCAATTGGTTATTAAGCGCAGAACTGGGTTGCACCCTCCAGTGGTTCTCTTAAGAGTGATACGAGCAACCCCAAGCAGTACGCACGGAGGTCGTCCTCTACGCCTTAGGTACCATTACAGCAAGAGAATGGACTTCGGAAGGTAGTAGCACTCACGACAACTCTATCCTCCCCCTTCCCATGAATCTCCCAACTAATGTTAATCGGTCCACCTCTCTCCTTCGCAACATCCAGCTTGCCTTCTTGAGTAGGCACAAGTCTCCATGTAGTGGTCGGAAAAGCAGGATGTGCCTCCACCTCCTTCGCTTTCATGCGGGGGTGTTTCATGGCATAGTCCTTTGGAGCAGAAGACCTAAGTTTATTAGCTAAAATTCATGGGAGATGCTGAGTATGAGGTTGAAGGCGTAAAGTGTGGAAAGGCGGGACGGCCGACGGTTACGTACTGATGGCCTGCGATCTCTTCTTCATCCATGATTGCTGATTTGTGCTTTTATGTTTACTTGTTAATGATATTGCGCTGCGATCTATCCACAACGAGAAGGATTAGAATAGGAGATTATTTGTAGTTCTGTAATCACAAGCAGACGTTAACACAGGCATGTGGCATTTAGCCCAAGTGACATGTTGGCAGGGATGTGATACCTGGCTGGACCGAGCTAACTCTATCCGGCTTAAGCCGAGGCACATGTGGATGCCTGTCGCGGCTTGGCATCAACGACAGTGATGGAAGGAGAGACAGCAATATCAAATTTAAATGTGTTGATAGTTTTAATTTATGATGGAATCAAAGGCACTAGTTTTGATTCATGAAAGTAACTGTAAGCGTTATGACAGAAAGTGCTGTCATGACAACATGAAATTGCAGTTCTAGGTGTTCAAATGGTGCCACTGCCTATTTGGGCGATTCGAGGTACGCTCTTCACAAAGTATTCAATTGACACTTGACAGCCAGGTTGTTATGACTATGATTGATCGTGAATAGATTTGCGAATGACGTCACTTCTCCTCCGGCGCTGCACTGTGAATCAATTTTGGCCTTATAAATGTGGTTAGGGGTGGTCAAGTCGTGGCTGGCGCCTGGGAATCTGAAACGATTCCAGATTAGGTTTCGCTCTTTCATCACCTGATCCAGAGCTCGACAGAAGCTATTGGCCGGAACCTTTTTACGACGAAGCAGAAGACCACCGTAAGCGAAAGCGTTAGCGAGGTTGAGGAACATAGCCAACCCACACCTTAAATCCCGCGTCGCGTCCTTCAAAGCCATCCACGAACAAACAGCTTTCCATCCACATGCTTTCCTCGGAACACGCAAAAACTTCATCCACAGACACATATCTACCACTCTATACTAGACAAACCCCCAAAGTCGTTCACAATGGCCTCTTTGGTTCAGAAGATTTCCGAGAAGGTTGGTGAGGTTAGGGACCAGGTCGGTGGCAGCAGCGCTAGCTGCAAGACTGCTGCATCCGCCAAGTTCGTCAACGAGGACTCCTCCAAGGCCATCACAGATAAGTTTGCCGGTGTATCCCTCGAGGGAAAGAAGAAGGGTAAGTTCTCTCCTCTCCTGTCAACTTCACAATGACGCGAGCTAACTCATGCCACAGTCACCCCAACTCCTTGCTCCCCAGCCACCACTGCAGCCGCCCGCAAGAATAGTGCCTTCGCCAGCGACGTCTTCGTCGAGGCCAAGGATGGCATTGAAGGCGATGTTAGCATCGCCTTCCAGCAGAGCGCCGCAAAGGGCTCCTCCGGTCGCATTGCCGGCGCCCAGACCGTAATCGTTGGCAACCAGTCTGCCGACACCGCCACCGCGCTCAGCGACATCAATAACCGCATCGAAATCGTTGAGGCTATGCAGGCGCAAACCGTGTCTCTCGTGGGCCAGATCAGCTGGACCGTCCCGGCCGTCCGCCATATTGAGAAGCAATGCGAGATCCTCCGCGGCGACATCTCCAAGGCTGAAGGCAACTTCGCCCCTGTTGAGGTTATCGAAGCCAACAAGGTCATCCTCAATGAGCGAATCGATGACCTCGGATCGACGGTTGCCATCATTCGCGATGGGCTAAAGGACCTCAACTTCGACGTTAAGAAGCTTCAGCGCCAGATGGACAGAGTTACCGGACACCTCGGCGAAGCTTTCGAGGAGTTTAAGGAGGACGTCTTTAACATGGAGATCAGAGAGGCCAGGGTTCGTCGCAACACTGCCTCCGCCTCCGAGATTGAGGATGACTGGTAAGCGTGTCGATATGGTAAGTCATCCTCATCCCATGATTCGGAACACATCCGCTAACACCACATTCAGACATTCTTGCATCTTCGTTCTTCGAGAGCATCAAGTCTTGCTGTCCTTCCAACCTGATCGACGGCCAGCAACGACTTTGGCCTGGCTCTGCCACATTGAGTGACATATGGGAGCGCATCATGGGTGTTTTTATGGTTTGTTTCTCAGCGTGGGTGGGAAGGTTGTTTTGAGTGTATCGCATCTTGTTGATAGACTGGGTCAACAAGATTTTGTCACATAACTATAACATGCGCATGTGAACGTGAATATATAACTCGTGATAATCCATCTTGGTGTTGTTGACGTGTCATTGTCCTACCAAACAGAGGGACCAACCCCACCTCTAGCGCCAAGACTTGGCGTCTCAGCTGCCTCGCGATAGAGCTGAGGCCAACCAAGCTTGATCATCACCGACTTCCACTTGTAAACATTACCCCATCCTTCCTCACCACACCTCGAGGAACTACGCAAACATGTCCGAAGAATTCAAGCCCCTCGACCTCAAGGCAACTCAAGGCGCAGCCGTCGAGCTCGCTGGCAGCTCAACGCACGCAGACTCCGACGAGGCTGAGGCCGTGGACGCAGCGCCAGGTGCTTCCACAGCAGCAAAGAAGAAGAAGAAGACCTCTAAAAAGAAGAAGATGAAGGCAGCCATCGGACTAGGCGAGAAGTCTGCGCCCACCGAAGACGACCTCAAGAAAGCCGTCAACAACCTCTCCAAAGAGCAACTCTCGGAGATCCTATCCATGAACCCTGCCCTGGCGCAAGAAGTAGGACACAAAGCGGGCAGCGACCTCAGCGTCGATGCTTTGGCAAAGATGAAGAGTTTGAGCCTGCAGGATATCATGACGGGATTGGCCGCCGGTGGGAAGAATGCGAAGGATATGGCGAGTTATAAGTTCTGGGCTACGCAGCCAGTGCCGAAGTTTGGGGAGAACTCGAAAATTGAGGAGGGGCCGTTTAAGATGATTGATCCGGAGAAGGTTTCTAAGGAGCCTGCTCCGCTACCTGAAGGCTTCAACTGGGTTACTATGGATCTTACGAGTGAGGAGGAGCTGCAGGAAGTGTTTGAGCTGCTTTACGGACATTATGTTGAGGATCAAGAGGCTATGTTCAGATTCAACTACTCTACATCGTTCCTCAGATGGTAAGAATCCAACCCCCCCCTCCCAATCCCACTCCCACGAGCTTCAGCTCACATATCGCAGGGCACTCCTCTCCCCCGGCTGGAAACCAGAATGGCACGTCGGAGTCCGCGCCGCCAAATCCCAAAAACTTGTCGCCTTCATCTCCGGCGTCCCCGTCTCCCTGCGCGTCCGCGCCGCCACGCTCTCAGCCACCGAAATCAACTTCCTCTGCATCCACAAGAAGCTGCGTTCCAAGCGCCTCGCCCCAGTATTGATTAAAGAAATCACCCGCCGCTGCTATCTCAACGGCATTTACCAAGCGCTCTACACCGCTGGCGTCGTGCTGCCAACGCCTGTTAGCACTTGCCGGTACTTTCATAGGAGTTTGGATTGGCAGAAGCTTTATGAAGTGGGCTTTAGTGGGTTGCCGAGCGGGAGTAAGCCGAATTATCAGGTTGCGAAGTATAAGCTGCCTGAGACGACAAACACTAGGGGACTGAGGGCGATGGAGGAGAGGGATATTGATGCGGTGCTTGATTTGCTGAAGAGATACCTGGCGAGATTTGATATGGCGCCTGTTTTTACAAGGGAGGAGGTTAGCCATTGGTTGTTGCATCATAAGGACACGAAGGGCCAGAATGAGCAGGTTGTTTGGAGTTATGTTGTTGAGGTAAACTACTACCCTTCCGAAGAAGGACTATCCATAAAGAGAGCAATGCTAATATGTGATGAAGGATCCACAAACCCACAAAATAACCGACTATATCTCCTTCTACAACCTCGAGTCCACCGTAATTGGCAATCCAAAACACGAGACCATCAAGGCAGCCTACCTCTACTACTACGCCTCTGAGACCGGCATTGCGACCGCCGACAAACCTATCGATAAGCCAGCTCTCAAAACTCGTCTCAACTCTTTGGTCAACGACGCTCTTATCTTGGCCAAGAATTACAAGTTTGATGTCTTCAATGCGTTGTCTTTGTTAGACAACACGATGTTCCTTGAGCAGCAGAAATTCGGAAAGGGTGACGGGCAACTGCATTACTATCTCTACAACTACAATGCTAACCCGATTGCTGGTGGTGTTGATGCACGTAATGAGGTGAATGAGGCGGGTGGTAGTGGGATTGGAGTTGTCATGCTGTAGAGAGTTTTGATGGAGATGGTAGATGTAGGTGGACTTGACCGGAAGTGGAGATAGATACCCCTAGTGAAGCAGTTTTCGAGATCGTGCTTGACCAACAAAATTTGCGGAGATGTGCCCAGCAATGATAACAAGCGAAGCCTCTCGCTCGGGGCGCCCTTCTCAACATCTATTTGACTGCAGCATCTCCTACTAACCCTCGCCCTCGGCACCACAGGCACAGCCTCTCCCTCCTCCATTTCTAGCACCCCTCAGCCATAGCACAATAGCCGTCGATCCTTCTCCCATATGATTGGACGTTCCGACCTCGACAGAAGTCTCATACGTGGCCGCCAGACGGTTCCGCAGTCCAGACCCCCGCATAAGATAAGATTTCATCCTTTTCCCATCTCAGAAAGTATGCGGCCTTGGGTGCGTGCGTTTCTTTCCTTACACCCTCCATCTATGTATTCCCCTCTCACACTTGCAAAGCATGGAGGTGGTGCCAAGCCAGAACACTAGTCGCTCATATAGGGATAGGTTAAATACCGCGCCACTTAACGACCAAATCCCATGCGATGAGTTATAGCCGCGCAGTTTGTAAATCCAGCGCGTTCAGATTAAACATGCGCACTCCATCCTTGTTCTCTTGGTGTCTTTGTGTTTTTGTGACCTCGCTGTCTTGATGGCCACCTTGCGAGGACGTGTGTCACGACTTGATGCACCGCTTTCACTTACAACCAATCGCCAACGCTCTCGATGGCTAATAACAGCTCACCCATAGCTATCACTAGCTCGTCGCATCCTGACGATGCTCATATTCCCACATCAACCTCAATCATCCGTCGGGGGGGGGGGGACAACCCCGCCGACGACAACTAAAGATCCCTCGACTCCCTCATCATGCGCTACGAGGAACACGCCTACATGAACGACTACGCTATCAGCCTTGAAAAGGGCCCAGACAAGAGAAGGAAGACAGCACGATCGGTGGTTATGTGTGACAAGGGAGGGAAATACCGAGATTGAGGCGACCCAAACCTCCATCCATCTAAGCGGCTCATCACAAAAGTGCGACTGCCCTTTTGGGATCATAGCCACGCAGCGCCTCAACGACACCCTGGAATGGGACGATTTCTGACGACCGAGACGACCACAACCATCCTGCTTCCTCCCAGCCAATTGCTCACACCGCCTATCTAAATGGGTGGTTGAAAGAACACCTCAGGCTCAGGCACGCGCCCACAGCCCCCTAGATATGGCAGCCCCAATACCAATGATAATCTAAGAACTGGAGGGAAACCACGAAGTTCTCCCGACCAAACGCGATGTTTACAGCACGAAACAGAAGACGGGGCGAGAATAGTTGGGAGATGAAACGTCAACGGCGTGGCTTGTTGACGAGCTGGTGGAACGCGACTTCTTTGTCCGACTAGAGACAGACAACGACCACCGCCTCACGCCTCTATTATTCGCCCATCCCACCTCAATCGAGCTGTTTAAGCAGTATTCCGATATTGTCCTCCTTGACTGCACATACGAAGTGAACAAACCCAACATGCCGATCCCGAGAATTTGCGGTAACGCCGGGAATAACATGGCTCCGCATCTGTGTGCTGCGTTATTATTATTTTCTAGATAGCGAAAAAGAGGAGGACTGCACTTGGGCGCTCGCGAAAATGGAAGAGGTGCTGGATCAACACCGCATTTCGATGCCCAGAGCGTCCGTCCGTCACCGACAGAGAGTTGGCGCTCACCAACGCGTTGAAGGTGGAGTTTGCCCAGTCCGACTACGTCCTCTGCCGCTGGCACGTCGACATGAACGTGTTTGCCAGAGCAATTGGCTATTCCACGACCAACGAGGGGCAGTGGAAAGCCTCCTACAAGGCGTCGCACGCTGTCATCGATTCTGTCTCCTTGGGAGAATATATGGCGAACCTGCGAAAGCGGAGGGCGTTAAACGTAGGAGCCGCGGCGTGCGTGGAGAATGTATGATTGCTGGGGGAAGAGAAGATTGTGACTTGTTGGGTAAACCGCGTGTTCCACTGCGGAAACGCTACCACCTCACGAAAAGAGGGGATCCGCGCCGGAGTCAAGGCGTACCTGGGGAAGAGCACCGGCGAGCTCAAACACGTTTGCGACCGCCTTGTCCAAAGCTCATATCGAGAATGGCGTCTGGATTGTTGTTCGGGTGGCATAGCTCTGCTGCAACTTGTGTATGTTTGCCTGTAGTTCAGTCACAAGACACTCAATCGGCGTTGCTGTGGTGTATTGTGATTTGCGCATTAGTCTGTAGTCTGCATAATGTGGCGATGTGCTAGCTGTTCGCTATTCGGGCTTGATGTGTCGAGGCACAGACCTTTGTCGATGCAGCCATAGGACCACCATTCTCTGATCCGAGGCGAGGGACAAGAGCATAAAGCTGGATATGGCCGAGCGAGGCCGTGAGCTTGGTATACTCCGGATGTGGTGGGGACACGAGTGAAGTTCAGCGAATACTCGGACAATGTCCCATACTTCATGGCTTCACACTATCGTGGCTCGGGGGGCGGAAGGCCACAAGAACCATACTCTAAGGCGATCTAAGGCGAGGATGGAAAGCATGGTAGTCTGGAGCAGCAAACAGCATGAAACACTTGGTGAAAGGTGTGTATAACCGCCGGTTAGTCGGTCCCTTCTGTTCCGGCACATCTTGCAGCGCCGTGCTTTGTCAGTGAAGTCGAGCAGAATCATGAAGTCCAGGTGGACTCCAACAACTCGCCATGAAAGTCGAATGTGAAAAGCCCCACTAACTCTCGACGTTTTCCAACAGCGGTTGAAGCATACATGGGTTCCCAGTAGGTCCGCTGGTATTCATATAATTCCCGGCTACACCTTCTGTAACTCTCCTCCGCCCTCTCGCTCACAGTGCCCATAAGTCGGAGCTTCATCGGTTTTAACAAGGTGCTTATACATATAGACGTCGAGAGTCAGCCATGGATTTGCCGCACAAATCTCCCGTCACTCGCTCATCCCTCCCATAAGCCAGATGCAGTAAACATCCCACGTGATCCTCCTCTTGATGTTGCTTACATCGGTAGCATAGTCAGGGTTAAGTTTGTGGCAGCAGCAGAGCCGCAGCGGGGAAGCATGATGTGGGGCCAGATTTGCTCGCTAAGTGGTTGACCACAGTAGTTTTGTGATCGGGATCTCGTCGCATCGATGAAAGATGTGGTGTTTTGGTGTAAGTGTTGACAGTTGGCAGTGTTGTACGGAAAGGTCACGTTTGGATCGAAGCCCTGAACGCTGGTGATGGTATATGTGACGTAGTTGCGCTTGAGAGAAAGGAAAGGGAGGAATACGGAAAGAAAGTGGGGCTTTATACTCGACCTTGCTCGCTTTCCAGACCTTTGCTAATACCTTTCTAATTTGGCGAACCGCTCAACAATCACTTCAGCTTGACAAGCAAAACAACACACCTAAACCGCCAGTATGTTAACATATTGCTTTTACTATATCAATAAAAGAACATCTCTATTTTTTTTAACTTCCCCCCTCCCTCCACTAATCCATTTCGATCTGTACCTTCAGCGCCTCATTCTTGGCCGCCTGCCCAAACACCTTGTACGCTTCATCCATCTGCTCAAACTTGAACTTGTGCGTAATCAACGCGCTCGGGTCCACCTTGCCTGACTCCACCAGCTTCAGCAACATAGGGGTGGTGACTGCGTCTACCAATGCCATGGTTATAGAGATATTTTTGTCCCAAAGGCTTTCCAAGTGAAGGTCCACCTTTGTACCGTGTACTCCGACATTCGCAATAACACCCCCCGGCGCCACAAGATCCTGACACGTCAAAAACGTAGCCGGAATACCCACAGCCTCAATAACACTATCACACCCCACATTG
The DNA here is from genome assembly GCA_010623925.1 of Antarctomyces pellizariae. Classification (NCBI taxonomy): domain Eukaryota; kingdom Fungi; phylum Ascomycota; class Leotiomycetes; order Thelebolales; family Thelebolaceae; genus Antarctomyces; species Antarctomyces pellizariae. The sequence goes on from WCAA01000098.1 coordinate 69,050, forward strand.
TTCGTCAATTTATATACCTCCTCCTTAACATTCTGCTTTTCCGGATTAATCGTATGACTTGCTCCAAACTTCCTTGCAACTTTCAGACGATTCTCATCCTGGTCCACCAAGATAATCTGGCTCGGGCTGTAAAGCTGCGCCGTGATTAACGCCGCCAATCCCACGGGCCCTCCGCCTACAATAACTACTGAGCCTCCCGGCGCCACCTTGCCGCGGAGGACGCCGCATTCGAAACCCGTCGGGAAGATATCTGAGAGCATGAGATATGAGGACTCGTTGGCGCCGGCTGGTATCGGGTACAAAGATGAATCTGCGTGTGGTGTACGCACGTACTCCGCCTGCGTCCCATCAATCGTATTCCCCAATATCCAGCCACCAGTCTCGCAACGGGAGGGCATCTGTTTTTTGCAATACGCACACGTCCCACAAGAACTGATACAGCTAATCAGCACCTTATCACCTTGCTTAAATTGGGTGACACTGGAGCCCACGGAGTCGATTATCCCTACGCCTTCGTGGCCCAGCACGGTGCCGGGGGAGCAGGTTGGGACATCGCCTTTGCTGATATGAAGGTCTGTGCCGCAGATTGTTGTCTTTTTGAGGCGAACTATGGCGTCGGTCGGGGATTGGATGGAGGGCTTAGCCTTGGTACCCAGGGAAACCTTTCCTGGGCCATTGTAAAGCAAGGCTTTCATGGATGCCATTCTGATACTTTGGCCGGTCTTGAGGGAGTGGAGTATGAGGTTAGGAAGGTGTCTGGCGGTGGCGGATGCGGTGGTGACGCTCTTGTACATTGTGAAAGCAGCGAATGTTAGTTGTTAAGGAAAGAGAGAGGGGGTAGAGCTATGACGACGGGATAATGAACTGGTTGACGAAGCTTACAGAAGGCTGAGGAATCTGAACAGGGAAAGCGTAATGGATGTTGTTTGATAGTTTGACAGTTTGACAGATGGAGCTCATCAATCACCAATTTGGCTTCTGATTGGTTGATGGAGGAGCTGATTAGGCCATACAGAGGCGATCTGAGCTGTTCCTGATTAATGCGAGGAGGATGCGAGGGGAATGTGGCTGTAAGCCATCGGTAGATGCCGGTGTTGGCGTGTGTGGACAATGTGCAAGAGTCAGGCCACGCTTAGTTAGAATCTTCTGTATGTGTCCATAACCGTCGCCGTTGTACGTGGATATCTGGAGAGCGTTTGCTATAGGACAAAGAGAGGCGACGGAAGGAATAAGTGGCCTGTTTTAGTCGTGGAGACATCCGTGGAACCTTTACTTTAGGACAAGAGAGCCGACAGGAGGAATAAGTGGCCTGTTGTAATAGCGGAGACATCCGTGGAACCAGAGATGGGTTGTGAGTCTGGACATGAGGGGATGGGAGAATGAAAAGGTGAAAGAATGAAAAGATGAAAAGATGAGAGAAAGAATGAAAAGATGAAAAGATGAGAGAAAGAATGAAAAGATGAGAGAAATAATGAAAAGATGAGAGAAAGAATGAAAAGATGAAAGAACGGAAAGATGGTGAGAACACATATAACAAAGAACTCGTGAGACATGATTGAAGGAAGTAAATCTGTTAATGTTTCGTCGTCATTAAACCTATCGCGATGTGAAAAGATAGCAACCGGTTGACCTGTGTTGACCCTCAGGCTCAGGATTGCTCGCACTCAGGATTCCCAAGAGCTGTCAGATCACATGATTAAAAGATTAACACAGTATGCACGTGGTTGGAGTTAAGTGGCCCACCTCTCCTCAAAGCCAAGCCCAGCCCACGGTCATCCACAACTCTTGTTGATGCACATCCTATTCTGGCACATTTGTTCCTGGCCGATCATTGCCCATCACCCACTTTAGGAGTTTCACCAAACCTGTTTTGGACCTCGACGAATATGCAGGTTATCTAGTGGCTCTCGAGTAACGGAGATGGGACGTGCAAGCTCGGCGATCATTGGCGAGACTAAAGTGGATAAGTTCTGTTTGTCTACTCGTATTGAAAAGACGAGCGGATTGGCAGTGGCGATGAAAGAACTACGTATTTTATCCTTTCCAGTGTACGGCTACAAAATTCGCTCAAGTACGTATCTGTACAAAAGGGTTGATATGACCACCTGCGCTCGAAATACGCTGGAAGCGGCCAAGTCTCGTAGTCGGAGAGCCCAAAGACTCTCAAGTTAGGCCGAATTGGGCCTCACGCACAGACCTATTTGTACAGATATAGTAATTTTCCGCGACGAACGTATTTATACTCGTCCGTCATCTTGACACGAGACAGGGGGGGTGTGTGTGTGTGTGGCATCGACTTTCATCACTAATTGGCAGGGAGATGAAGGGTAGGGCGAGAAGCGATGACGGATGGGCGATTACCGAGGCCTAATTTTGCGCGCGGCAATCAGAGCCGCTCGGCTACGGAGAGTAAGGAAATTAATGAGAGAGGCGGATGCAAACGGTGGGTGGTGAGGCGCTTATGAATGATAGGAAGCGAGATTGGGAGAAGGTATGGGAACATGCAAAAAGTTTTGGTGCTGAAGTGTCCTTCGAGGATCGACTGCCAGCACACGACAACCGATCGGTGATGGTTGGGGAAAAGATTGGCGGAGAAAATTGAGTTGAAACACCATGCTTGTTTACGAACATTCTCAAGAGGTAGGTGTTTGAGCACCACTTAAGACTGACAAGAGATGGCCAAGGACAACAAAGACATATGACGGTCAGGTGAAAGAATTGAGGACGTCAAAGTCGCTTCAGGAATGTCAAAGTTGCTTCAGGAATGCTTCCATGACCTCATGTCTCAGCGTATTTTCGGATTGCAATAATGCCGTCTTGCCCCCTTGGCATTCGTGTTACTCTTCATTTCTGGCCCGAATGCAGAAGGGAAAGCCAACCATAGTGTTGACTGCCGATACGAAAGTGTCGGCTGAGTAAGCATTATTGGTGGGAATACGAGTATGGCGGCAGTGTAGTCTGGATGACAGCTTCACGTCCTGATCTCCCAATCTTCCAATTTCCCAATTTTCCAATTTTCCAATTCCCCAACTTCTCAACTTCTCAACTTCTCAATTTCTCAATTTCTCAATTTCTCAATCTCTCAATCTGAACCATGGTTGGTATCTTTCAATCTATGGATGACATGCTCGATTAGAGTGGTTGATGTTTGACAGCTTCACCTCCCGATCTTCCGATCTTCCGATCTTCCAATCTTCCAATCTCTCAATCTGAACCATGGTTGATAGCTTTCAAGCTCTGGATGACAAGCTCGACTAGAGTGATTGATGGTTGACAGCTTGCGCCTTTTTTTTGTATCACGTGACAAATGGACAACGACAACGACAACACCGCTTTCTGTGTCTTATTTCTTTGTATACTCGCAGCGAGCCAGCCGTAACAGAACATCTAACAGAACATCTAACAGAACATCTACTGTGCTGCCTTCCCTAAGCATTGTTACAGCGCTGTATGACACCTCTGCAGCAGCTCCTCATCACTATACATACGGCAGGACGATGACTTACGACACACAGCGTCGGCGAAACACCGCATCAAATCAGATGCACCTCGAGAAACAGATGATACGATAAGAAAGTAGCTAACCGCGGACAGAGTCAAGTGTCTCGATGTCTGCAAATGACAACAACTTAAGATTCAGATCTGCATACTCGTCCTCTTTGAGCACCGTGTTCTTCAATATACTTTCCAACTGGCTCACCTCCACATGACGAAAGTTCTCGTTTAAGCTGGATAAGCTGGATACACTGGATACACTGGATACTCTGGATACTCTGGATACTTTGGATACTCTGAATACACTGGATACCCACGCTCCCAGACTGGGGTCGACACCCCTGTACAGTGTGCCCACCCTCACTGCCGCACCGTCCGTGAATTTCTTCTTGCGTCAGAAAGGTCAAAGTTATCTGCCATCAGTAGTTGACGGGACGAATTGCAATAAACACCAATCGCTTAACCTTTTTCTCCCTCCGTCCATCTCTTCTTCCGTCTTTGCTTCCATCTTTGCTTCTTTTCCTCGACACCTCCGATCGCTTATCCTCCATACTCTTCGTGGCCTATCTGCCGCCAATTGGACCTCTTTCTCGCGCATTCGCTGCCCCGCCTACTGCGCTGATCCTGTTGTTCTTGCTTCCCGTTTCGTCCCAATCCCGGGCGTGCATAAATTGTGCTTTGTGCTATTTCCGGCAACACCACTCTGTGAAAGTTATTCAAGTTGTTCACCCCAAACACAAGCAAGCTCTCCATTTCTGCACAAATCCCGCCCGCACAACTCCCAGTTCGCCAACCTCCAAACCTTCCATCAACCTCGCCGACACCCATCCCGACCCTACGAGTAACACACGAGCAGTCAACCACTGAGTAGAGTGATGAGGTTGAAGTAAGCAAGCAACACATAATTCGACTCAAAGACATCCAAGACGGATACCTAAAGACGCCACAAAGACAGATCTACCTCTGTTCTCTGTTCTCTGTCCTCTGTTCTCCGTCCTCCGCCTTCCGCCTTCCGCCTTCCAACCTCCGCACTCGTTCACCAACGCAATATTCGCTGGTCGAGCGCGTACGCGCCGCCTCAAAGAAAAAGAGCGCAGCCACAACCCTCGTTATCAGCTAGTCATCAGCTAGTCATCAGCTAGTTATCAGCTAGTTATCAGCTAGTTATCAGCTCGACTGCAGCTACAACACGTTCGTTCAACAACTACACACAAGTTTCGTTGGTCAATATACGAGACCGCGCAGTCATGGCGCGTTCAACTTCGATGGCTGGACGCCTGACTTTCTTTTGCTTCGGCCTTGCGGCTCTGTTCTCCCCAGCGGCCGCAATTGAGCAGCGATACTGCTCTTCGATGAACACTGCCGACGATATCCAAGGAAGTATGTTGCCTTTGAAGCTCGCATTGTTTTGCGCACAAAGCTAACCTCCTCCGCAGCTTCATCTATCTACCAAACTACCGGCCTCTGTAGGGACCAGTGTGTCGGCAAATACGCGTTTGCTGTCGTTCAAGGCAACCTCTGCTGGTGCTCCAACTACGTTCCGGGCATCACGGTCGACCGCTCAGATTGTAACACTCCATGTCCTGCATATCCAGATGAGCAGTGCGGAGGCGAAAAGGACGACCTTTACGGCTACATCAAACTCAACATCCAACCCTCCGGCACCAAGGGTACGCCATCCTCCACATCATCTGAAAAGCCAGAAGTTAGTAGCTCTCCATTTCTTTCATGTCTCACGTTTCATGTTACCATCCCCGTGCCATATACACCGCCTAGCCCGTATTCTCCATGCATTATTATACGCGTCTACACTATTCCCAGCCATCCACCCCTTAGCCTCTACCACTCCCTCAGCTTTCAACGATACGGTGCAACAAGTATGCAATTTGACATTCCGCACACTAGGCAACCACCGTCACTGCCCCCGGAACCACTGTAATTGTTACCCCAAGTTTCTCGGCCCCCCCGACAACATCTTCTTCATCCTCAGATTCGTCGACATCCACCTCCGAATCTTCGACTGTATGCCGTGACTCCCTATCTTCGGATGGACCATTTTTCAGCCACCTTCTGAATAGATATTAGATCCGGGCAAGAATCGTTACTGACAGATTATAGAAAACTTCAAGCAGCGAAAGCTCTACTACCACGTCTAAGGACCCCGAGACTACTTCGAGCCCGACCTGGACTGCTACGCCTGTCACTTCCCAAGTCACCATCACCGGCCAAGTGCAAACCATTGTCGTCACACCCACCTCCCCACCCCAAGCCCTAAACACAAGCAAGAGCGAAAACAGCAGCTCCAGCGGCTCCAGCGACTCCAGCGGCCTCAGCACCGGCCAAGCCGTCGGCCTAGCCATCGGTCTCTTCGCCCTCGTTGCCATAATCGGCATTCTGATCTTCTTCTTCCTACGCAAGAAGCGCAAGGAGCGTGACGAGGAGGTCCTCCGCTCCAACGCCTCTAGTACCGCACCCACACCCGCAAGAACTATGTCCGAGAGCAGTAGGTATATGCTTGGCACGGATGGACGGAACGTGGTGGAGGGCTGGCAGGCGGGGGATGATGGGCCGGGGAACAGGAGGAGTAGGTTGATGCCGGTTGATCCGAGACTGGATCCTTTTGCGCCGGTGTATCAGAGGGGCGATGGGAACAGGTCCCGCGAGAGTGTGCAGACGATTCAGGATAATTGTGATTATTCGAGGAGGGTGCATCAGACGCCTACTATTCTGAGGGCAGTTAATCCGGATACCTAAAACCTCGACTCCGACACTTGTAAACGGTGGTGGGCTGGGGGGGTTAGGGCGACGGCTAATGGAGAAGAGGTATTTTCTTGAGTACAACAAAGCATTGATGGCGTACTTCTTTCAGCGGGTTATGGCGTTGGTAAGGTGATTTGCGATATTATTTCGATTTCAGGTGTTGACCGTGTTGGCTCCCGCCACATGGGTCTAGGTACATAGTAGGGTCACAACACGCTAGAGCAGCACATTAGATTGGGTGGTGGTGAGATACCTGGGAGGGGTACATCACGATATACATGACGACAGACCAGATACACATGGATCAGAGACAGATATTGGGAGAAAGGGTCGTGGTAGGGGTGAGGAGTGGCCTGACCTCTTTGCTGAGTGTTGGATGAAACCAGAGGTGGCTGTGTGGTAGTAAACTCTTCCGCCATACCGATATGGTTGGATGAGTATCTGGAAGACAGACGCTGGGAAATCGGAAGTTGTCTACAATGATTGCCATCATCGCCACAACAACCACTGAATATGAGGGAGATCAGGACATAATGAGTAGATGATTGGCTTGTATGCACATATCATAGCATACACAATAGATAAGCAATCGCAAACATAATGTTCTTACTCCATGCAGTTTCCCTTGATGATTGTTGATTGTGACTTGGGCAGTCTTGCAAGCTGGGCCAGATAACGAGTTGGCGCTATGTAGCAGCACCGTCTCTTGATTCGAACCTTTTCTTTTCTTTCCCCCCCGGCAGTATATTTACCAAGCATCTCTAAGCTCTTATCTTGGACTTTCTTTCTGTCTTGCTGCGGCAGTATGCCTTCAACACTCAACCGCAACACTGTTCTTGGGTTCACGGCGGCATCGGCTAGCTTTACATGCTTGCCAGCCACGGGCCATACAAGACCGCCATGGCGTGCACATGCCATGCTGCGTTGGTGTCCTCGGGTCCCTTTATGCAGACTTTTAATGTCCCCTGTACACCAGCGCTATCGCGACCTTAGGCGACATGGCCATTACACCACATTACACCACGCCACAATCACAGTCGCTGATTTTTTTTTGCACCACTATCGTACTATACCCTCGAACGCCCAGCTATGCAGCATCCCAAAACATGGGCGAAAATGTACATGCATACTAAAGCCGACAACACCCAGCCTCACCGAGTATTTGAACCACAACATATGAGGTTTCAATAGCCCGGCTTTGAGTTCTTGCTACAATCCGTAGATCTGAAACGACGAAAATCGCCTACAGCGCCATCCCGCTCTATGGCAGCAACAGCAACAACCATGAGACGGGAATGTGTCTTTAGAGTGACCTGAGCATGTCCTCTTGTGGACCGGGGATTGTTGATGTTGAGCCATTCAGCTATGCTGCTCCGCTACGCTGCTACCAAAGTTTCCGCCCCTATCACCACAAACATCAATCGTCAACATGGCATGGCCATAGCGGACGCGGAGACTATGCGTCTGGGCCCGAAGCCCAACATGTCAACATCCAACATGTCAACATCCAACATGTCAACATCCAACATGTCAACATCCAACATGTCAACATCC
>WCAA01000099.1:0-76009 GCA_010623925.1 Antarctomyces pellizariae
ATGTCTAGCCAATGAGATGTGAAAGACAGTTGTGCGTCCAAGCTTTGATATGATTAGATACAACTAAATGCAATAAATGTCAGTATGACACGTGCCACTTGGTGAAGTTAAGCCACGGGTCCAGCTCGTACGCCAGCGGCTTTGCGCTCAGCCTCAACCTCTTCTCTATCGCCTCGGCCTGCCACCGCTGGATTTCTTCCTCAATTTTGTCGACGTGTTCTGAGCCCTTCGTAGCATTTTCCGCCGCTCTATCGCCCCTAGTGTTGCTGTTGGCGCCGTCCGTACCTTTGTTGACAACCCAGTACCGCTCCCTCTTCAGCTTGTACCAGCTTTGCAGTCTTACTTGCGCAAATATGCGGTCGTCGGCCTTGCCCCGCCTAGAGTGTCCCTTGTTGACATGCATTCGCACTATTGCCCTGCTAACCGTGAGAAAGCGACAAAACCAGCAGCTGAAGCCATCAACCACAGGGACGACGGGCTGCGGCGCTAATCCGTTAACCGGCAGCTTTACGACAGTGTAGTTTCAGAGGAACTGTGCATCTTGCCTTGCCAGGCCTCGTTCAAACTCCCTGACCTCCTTACAAATGGTCGGCTTTTCGTGGTGGAACTTTTGAAGGTGCTCCTTTATCCCTCTGACCGCCTGGGCACGCCTACAGCGTGCTTTTGCGCATAGCAAAACCGCAAACTCGGCATTCACGGCAACCAGGTGTGCCACTGACGGCGGTACCTCTAACGTCTTGGCCCTTTCATTGTTCGCCATTTTGACAAGCGTTTTTCTTGTCATTGGTCTGGCATGCTGCGTTGGCTGCAGCTAGGACTTGAATCGTCTTAGCAAACTCACGGCATCGTTTTCCCCTCTTTGGAAAATGCATTCCGCACATGGCGGCCGGCGTATGACATATTTTCTGCCGCTCTGTAGTATTCCCTCGTAGACTTGACGTTCTCATTTTGCAGTGGTCGCGTCTGACTAACTGCGCAGATTGGGCTGTTCCCCATGTCGTCGACGACACCCCAACAAAACTACGACACAAAACTGGCCCCCTGTTTGCGCCCGCCACGGAGGTTGTATGTTAGAGCCGGAGCGGCTATGGATTTTCACAATTAAGGCAGTCAGATATATTCAATTTATTTTAATTTTGCCCTAACTTTTCCCGCCCAATTATGAGCACTGTGCTCATAATTGAGATGCCGCGCTTCTGGCCGCTGCGGCACGGCCCTACCAGCCAAATTTTGGCCCGCCAAGCCCAATTATGAGCATAATTGGGGGAAACTACTGTTAGGGTCTAGGTTGTCGTTCTTTTAATTGACTCTGCTTCTTTTTCTACATACTCATTTATGAACTATATATATTCCTATTGAAGGCGTCGGGCGAAAGGACCGATCGCCACAGTGTTTGCTTATGGGCATGAAAGCAAACACTTCGTCCTTGGTATCGTACTAGCAAACCATTTCCCGGTGGCCTTCGACGGTGTTTAAGCAAACATCCTTTGCGTCCTCGATCTTCGCATCCTTGATTCTCTGCGTCCTCAATCCTTTGCATCCTCGATCTTTTTCACAGGATCTATTGCTGGAGCAGACGTGGGCAGCGAGGATAAGGGACACAGAATCAGAGCCCAATCTTTCCAGTTCCCTTTATCACTGAAGATAATCATCGATCCCATGCAGTTGTTGAAAGTGAGCCACTCGGATAATGATAATGTAACCTCCCTGACATTTTTGTACTTTTGAAGCAGCCCTATGGATAGACGCGTGTTGGCTTCTACGTTGTCGAATATCTCGTAATCCCTGTCAGGTTCAGAGAGCATAGGATTATCACGTGTGATATCCTTCTCCTCTGCCTCTTGTAAAGTTATAAAGGGATTTCCTGGAAATGCTAGGCGCCGAGCCTCATTTAATATCCGAGGCCAGTCTAGGCCCGGAATATTGAAGATATTTCGAAATCCGGTCACCCACCGCACGCCGAGATAGAGGATATCCCTGCTGAGGTCCACGCGTATATCCTCGGGCCACGCGATTGAGGATTCGGTGTCTACGCTGGCAAGTTCAATGGAGAGAATTCCGTTCCAAATCCTTTGCCTAGGGCCTGTCGGAGCCAAGGCAATGGATTTGTATCTGTTGGCGACTAGCTCACGGGCCTCGACACAGCTCCTCTCCAAGGCGAAGTCTTCAGCGCTGTACAGACGTGAGGGCACTAACATACCGCCTGGTAATAGGTCCTCTTAGTCGATTCGGAGTTCTTCCGCATCATCCATGCACCACTCGCTGATATAAAGGACGCTCGGCGCTGGCGGATCTCAGTCGGTAGCGCAGCAAACTTGGGAAATGACGCCTGCGAAGCTCTAATACCCTTGGCCATGGTGACAAGAAAATGTTGAAAGCAGTACTATTCGAGAATCGGCTGGTCCGTCCGTGACCGGTTCCGTATAACGTTTGCGGGTAAAGGGGACAGATCTACATTCCTGAGATCTGCCGCATCTGGTACCACACTGAAAACAGAAGCTGCTTGTCTATAGTTATCACATATTAAAGCAGTGTGGATAGCCACAAGAATAAGAAATCCACTTCACAAAATAATTGCATTCGCTATCTGCTCTGCCCAATTACCTATTTTAACAGAAAATGCCGCCTCTAGGTTTGTGGATGAAGGACTTCGCTGCAAATCGATGTAGGGCTGGCTCCAGCGATCGTGTGAAGATTGAAGCTAAAGTCGAACGATGTTTGAGGACAAAGATGGGCTTAGTAGCATTATGCAGTATAAGACACAACTTTAAACAGTCGCGAGTACTAATACGGAAGAAAAATTCGTCGTTGAGAATATACATTATTGATATGTTGGACAAGTGCCATCCGCATCGTGTTTTTAGCCTCCTTAATGACGTGACAAAATGAACAGCGTCCTCAAACCCTGACTGTTCGACTTAAATCCCTGAATTCCAAGGTAAATCTTCCTCATAAGTCCACATAGGTAAACAGACTACTATCAACCTTCGGAGTCAGCGTACACCGCGGCACAACGACAGAGATGCTGCATGCTGGGAGGAGATTGCAATATTAAGTCTATTTCGTACTCTATCAATATCGAGCATTATATACACTATCGTCACCGTTCCAACTCAAGTGCATTCCTTTTTCTTGCGCTGCTCACTTATTTTGTCAATCCCCGGCCTAGCACAAAAGCAGGTACATCGGCTTTAAAACCTGCCGGCCTAAATTCCGGGACTTCGGGCTTCAGCGCAAGTTCAGCCGCTTTCGGCGCAGCTGCTGAGCTAGTTGCCATCAGTGGATGCGGAGTTAAAGATTCCTGGCGAGGCCGGAGTTTGGTGGCAAAAGGGGCGTCGCGAGAAATCGATGCCGTGCAACTTCCACGACCACGGCGTTTACGACCTATACGACTTGCGTGGAGGCCGTCTCGTGGCAGTTTGGTCTCATCAACTTCGGTAGAGGCCTTTCTGTCCCGAGGTTGTCTGGGTGCCCGAGATGGTTTCGGGTCACTCGTCTTCCCATCCTTCAAGCTCTCCGCCTCATGGGCGTCTGGTCTCCTCGGCTTCGATTCTTTCGGCTTCACGCCTTTCGGGGCTTCAGCATCCTGAGCAGAGGCGCCTCCTTTCTTCATCTTACTATCGCCGCGCTCCTTCTTCGCCCTATCAGTCACACTCTTCTTCCACTCCTTCTTGCTCCTGCCAGTAAACTTCGCAGTCTGCGCCTCCTCTTCCTCCTTCAACTTCTTCGCCTCATTATCCCACCACTCCTGAAATTTCTGCTCCTCTTGAATTTCTGCCAGAGATCTCTTTCCCGCCTCCCTCAGCACCTGCGCCTCCCACCTCTGCTGGTCAATAATCTCCTGCATACTCAGCTGCAGCGCCGCCTCGGGCTCCTTCCCCTCCTTAATAAGCTTATCATAGATATCCGACTCATCCCTCGTATCATACAGCTTCGACACAGGAATTACAGGTTTCGAATCCTGCGATATCGCGAATCCTCTTGAACTGGCAAATGCAGGTGGAGCCGGGCTTGACGACTTCTGCCCACTAAACCTCGTATCCGGGCTTCCAGTCCTCCGTGGAATACTCGCAGCTTTCGTCTTCGCCACATCCTTATTCAACGCGTTTATCTCCCCTCCCGCCGCACTCGGCATGACGATCGCCTTTCCCACATCAGCAAGCTTAACCTTCTCACCCTTGCTCACCTGCCACGGGCCCTCAGCCTTTTTCTCCTCTTTCTCCTCTTTCTCCGCCTTCTTCGCTGCTTCCGCAGCAGATTTTTCAGCTTCTGCCCTCTCGAGCGCTAGGCGCTTACGCTCTTTCTGGCTAATCTTAGGCGTGGCTGTTCGTGCGGTGGCTTCCGCTGCTGCAGCGCGCTGGGCGTGGATATTCATTGAGAGGGAGGGTTTACGGTCGGAGAGAGCGGGTTGTGGGAGGCGGGGGGTGGAGAGCTCAGCGGAGAAAATGTCTTTCATATCCACCTTTAGACTCTGCTGGACGGGGCTGCTCCAGACCTTCGGAAATGCACTAGCCGGCGTGCCAAGCGGTGAAGGCACAGGCTGGTGTGGTATGTCTTCGTCAAGAGGAACTTTGCCTTTTCCCAGCCTGCGGAGCGTGCGTTGACTAGGACGAGGTATGAGGGTAGGCTTGAAAGGTATCGCATCGCCGTATTTAACTCCTGCGAATGGCGAAGCGGTGTAAACCGTTTTATTATCATCAGCGTCCATATCGAACATCATCGGCCCACTCGAACTGCTCAGCCTCTCTGCTGCCGGTTTCGACCGTGTCAGTGTTGCTTCAAAGCTTCCCATACGGGAGTTCTGACTATTCCTCTCCGCCTTGAGTTGCGCCCTAAAATCCATGTCGCGTAGAAGTCTTTCCCGGTCCTCCGCAATCTCACCCTCAGCCTCAGGATAAGTATACATCAACCGCTGCAATTGCACATTTCTAAATGTATACGGCAAACACTCGATCTGCAGTCTCTGGCACTCAGCAACGACATCCATCAAAACATCCTCATCTAGATCATCCAACCCATGCGCATCAAGTATACTCTCCAGGTGCAGCGCCACGTACTCTAACCCCTTGTCCTTGAATCCCTTGATCGCTAACGGCTCAACTTCGTTGAGAAGGTATGCGATGTTACGTGTGTTAACAAATCGGCCAAGCACACTCTGACATATCTGCCCCAGACGATCAAGCATTAACTCATCAGCGACGTTGAGGACGTCCATGATTACATGGCTGAACTCGTCCAGGTCGGCAGCGACGACGGAATCAAACATCTCAGCACCACAGTCAGAGTAGAGGTACTGCAGAACATAAGTGAAGATATGAGGCTCAACATGTGTCAAATCAACTCTCACGACATCGTTCTCCTGTCGACGTACATGGAGCCATTGACCGCCTGACCTTCCACCGAATAACTGCTCGAAGAAGGGACAGCGGACTCTCATTAGACTAGAGTAGACCGTCATCTCATCGCCATCAAGCTCAGCTATAGCGTCTCCGCAGTCGAGGAAGTGCGGATCGCGGACTGCTACCTGATAATCCAGAGGCATGGTCTTTGGCACACTCGACTGGGTGCGCGCAGCATGTTCGAGAGTCTTCATCTCGAGCTTTCGAGCGAGTGTCATGACCTCAACCCGTGCATTCCTCCACGTCTTGGCCTGTACCGGTGAAGCATTAAGCCATGCGCAGTTCCACGTCTCCATTATGGAGTCAGTGTATGCATACATAGTGAGGTTATAAAGTGCCTCCACCTCAACATCATGGAATGTTACTTTGATAATGGACCCGTCAAGGGTGATGGTGAGGAGATCAGGAATTGTAAATTCACCACCATTTATGGCTTGGAAGATGCTTTCCCTGAGAACTAGCGATCTAGCGCCGAGGACGAAAGCATGGACTGGAATCTCGACTTCCGAGGTATTGGTTCCGAGTCTGACGTCATACTCGGGTCCGTAAGTGCTTCTTGCGATGTGCTTGAAAATTATCTCAGCCGTGTTGTGGTGTTTCTCCATCTTGTCAACGGGACTATCATAGATCTCTGCGCCTGTGCTTCTGCCCCTCTTCCAAGAGTAAAGCTCCCAGGCCTTAGGACTCAGAAAGTCGTCGTCAATATTTTGCAAGGCAAACAATTTCGAGATGTCCTGTCTGAGAGTCGATGGCCCAATCTCGATCTTGAGCGGAGTATCTTCGTCCTTTTGTATAGCAGCAAAGCCACCATAAGCATTCGCCCTAACAGCAACAACGCTTGTAAGACCTGGCACACGCTGCCACTGAAAATCCTTGCTCTTCGCCTCAGCATCCTTAACACCTGCCCTCAGCGTTCTGCGCCAAACAGCACCGGCCTTGGTACAAAGGATAATGCTTCCATTCTCGCCCACACCAACGGAGCGGACACCATCCCAGTTCCCCTTTCTAAGGGACCAGACTCTTTGTGGAAAAGTTAGAGACGCATTCTTTATCTTTTTCGGCGCCGTGGTGGACGAGTCAGACATCGTATCCGATTTTGACGCTACCGAGAGTGTATACAAATCCCCCTCAACACTTATCGCCGCAATCGTATCAGCCCCCGCCGCGATCTTGGCAATACTCGCCGGCCTACTATCCACAAGCGTGTTCGCCTGTCCCCTCAACTGTGACCTAAAATCGACCTTAGGGAACTTGACCCTGTTATACCCATAATTGGTAAACACGACCACCGAATAATTCGCAAGCAGGACAATGGTAGCTTTGGTGATAGCGGCCACATCCACGATCTCGGAGTCGAAAAGAGAGGCGCCCACACGACGGGGAATAGGTTGTGCTTCGAGGGAGCGTGAGTTTGCGTCCATGATGCCTAACTGGCCTTCGTTTTTGCCCCATGTGTATAGTGCTGTTGAGGTGTAAGCCACGGAATGGATAGCTGAGGCCGCAACGCCGATCACGATCTCGTTCTTCAGTGGCCCGAAAATCTGGGCGGGTGTACTATTAATCGGTTCCTGGTTGTTCTTGGGCACAGGCAGCGAGTATCCAAGGACACCGTATGTGTTTGTTCCCCAAGATGCGATACCGCCTCCGTCAATGATTGCCAGTGTGTGGTTTAGGCCAAGTGCAACGGAGTTGACGTGCTTGCCGTGCAATGCTCCGCCTTCAACACATTCGTAACTGAACCTCGCCCTTTCGTCGCCTGTGCCCAGGCGACCCCCCACCCCGAATCCACACATATGGAGGTTTGATTCGGGGTCAGTAGTGAGGATCGCGCTGTGAAGCTTTGAGAGCTGTGCATCCTGAACCACAATCGACTTATTCCTAATCATCGCCGGCAAATCGCTTAAGAAGGTCGGCTCTGCTTCCTCTTCTACCGGCGATCGGTCGGAGTATGCGTGGTCCTTCTTATACTCATGATAAAACCTCCAGATCAGTCTCTCCGGGCGCTTAAGCTGTATCCGCTCGGGATACGCACGATCGCTGTCATCTCCGAAGCCCAGCGTTAAATTCTTATTTGATCCGAAAGCAAAGAGCTCATCGCCTTCCACGAACCGCTTTTCCTGCGAAAGCTTATTCTTCTGCGCCTGCCTCCTTCTCTGACTCCGTTGTACGGCTTCGAATTCCATTTCGTACATATCTTCACTGTCACTTCCTCCCACGCAAGTCTTCGCCAAGTCCACGTCATCATCTTCATGGCTCCGTTGTGAAATCGTAGAATTATAAACATCCCATGGCCCGTTCCCTTCAAGATCCTTCATCTTGCTCAGCCTTATCTTATTCTTGAAAGCGCCGCCACCGCCCGACTGATAAATATCCTCCGCCTCCCTCTGCAAAATCTCCTTCGCTACCGACGCATTCCCAAAATATAACGCCCTATGCAGACACGTCCAACCATCCCTATCCGTCGCATGCAGATCAGTCCCCGGAAACTCCAGCAGCGCCCTCGCCATCTCCAGTTTCTTGGGCGCATGGCTACACACCGCCCTCTGCAAGATCGTCAGACCATCATGGTCTCTCACGTTGACGTCTCCCTTCCTCAGGATGCCGGAATGGCCTTGTGTCGAGCATTTTCTGTTCTTGGTGGCGAATGATTTCTTGTTGGAGGGAGCAATGCCGGAGGAGAGGCCGAGGAGACTTCTGAACTTTGGGACGTCATCTGCGTGGTAGGCGCGCCAGATGAGGTTACTCATTGTTTCTGCTTCTGGGTAATATGGTGGAAAACTGGTTGATAGTGTATAATCTTCGCCGCAGCTCGCGACCTCGCGGTGACCTTGGTGGACACGGTTTGTGTAAATGCTGCGAAACGGCTAGTAACCAGTTGACTGAATATGAAGCTCGAAAGATGGTGTATAAAAAAGGAGAGCGACCAGTACTGCAGAATCTGCTAATTTACCAGTCGGGAGTAGTCTCGTAGATGTAACTTGGTGACTCGGTCGGCGAGGCTGTGGGCGGCAATAGCTGCCAATTACTTCTCAGCCTGTATAGACAACCGTTGAGTATCGACCTGAAGTACTGTGATAATCTTTGTCGCGCAAACTATGCGATCGATTATCTTCAAAGACAGAACAAACTAGTGTAGTTGCCTTCCGTGGCAAGTCAGGGAGTTTGAAGGGCAAAGTGTCACTTCACTTATCGATGCTCCACAAGGCTGCCAACCATGCGAAAGCTCCTGACCAATGACAACATAACCCATCGAGTCGTGGCGAGCTCAACGGTTGTGAACTCCGACCGAGGCACAACCTACCTCGCATCATAAATCCCTCATCATACTCCCATAATAAGCGCGATGAAGCGCAGCTAAGCGCAGTACACATTCATATCATTGTATTACCTAGCTTGACTAGCCTGATAACGCAAGATCCATGGACTATGCAACAGCTAGCCATATTCAAGCTCCTAGTTCAAAATAAAACTCCAGTAGACAAGCAAACGACCGCCAGTGGCTCCCCCTAATTAACTCCGATCCATATACGCGCCCATATGGCCGTGGTATCATTAAGTAAGCCGCCGCCCTAGCAAATGAAACCTGAAAGCAATCCTTTGTACACATCCTTCATCTCCATCTTCGACTTCACACTTGAAGCCTTACATGAATCCTCACCTCAAATCATATAACTCAAATCATGTCTGTGTTTCTGGTCAAACTCCCAGATTACCTTCCATGAGCCTTCTCTCAAATCATATCATGTCTGGTCTGACTTCCAGATCATGCTTTCAAGCTAGACAGATGACAAGACCGTGCTGAAACGCGCCACTATCTAACTTAAGTATCATCGTGTTCTGGACAAGCAAACACTTTACTTGTTCGCCTGTCCACCAGCGCCATTGGCACCAAAGCCTGGAAGCCGCTGTTGCTGATGTTGCTGAGCTTGCGACGTAGCATATGCGGCTTGGCCAGGTTGGTATCCACTGGGTGGCTGACCCGGCTGGACCTGCTGCTGTGGTGTTTGAGCCTGAGCCTGAGCCTTAGCCTGGCTTGCGTCACCACCTGTGGACTGCTGCTGTGGTTGCACTGGTGCATGCGTATGCGTAATCGGTAATCCCCCCCTATGCTCCTGACTCCCACCCGGCTGCCTCATCTCCAACTCCTGCGAAAAGATCTGAATATTCTCCCTCGACGCCGGGTTGATGAGAAACACATCCCTGATAACCCACCACTCCTTCTCCACCATCTTATGCGCTTGCGTCATGAGGAAGTTGGCAACCTCACAAGACGTCAGCTCCTCACCCAACACGCGCTTTGCCACTTCGCGGCCCTCAGTAAAGGAGGCTGGGCGGGAGGTTGATGCGTTGACTGGGATGGGGATTGGGTTTGGGTCTGGGATATTTGTGCGGTTTGGTGGCATGCCTTGTGACGGGTTGCGTGGGTCGTAGCCGCCGGTGGAAGCCTGCTGTTGCTGGCCGCTGTAGTATGCCTCCTGCAGTTGGGCTAGTGTCTGAGCACCCTGAGGTCCTTGGCCAACCAATGGGCTTATGGCTGCGTTCTGGCCACTGATGCTCAATGTTCTATTGGTTGGAGACTCGGTACCGTTTCCATTGTTCATGTTGACATGACGGATGACGAGGGCGACGAGGAGCATTGGCTCATCGCGGTGTTTTGGAACGTCGTGGTTGGCGATGTTCTGGAGGAACTCTGGCAACGCACCGTTGATGCCCTCAACGTTCGTTGGTGCAACTGGAATCAGATAGGTGTCGCGAACATTAGCAGTCGACTCCTTAGTTCCCAAAACACCGTATTTGTTCTTGTTGGTAAAATGCTGGTACAGGTGCTTATACTGTTCCGCCGCATCTCCGTCGCCAACAGGGCTGAGCATGACGACGGAGATATCGACAGACTGAGAATAACGAAGGGAGCAGAGATACTCCTCTGCCCTAAATGGGTCGATGCGTCCAGCGACATTAAGGTTATCTTCGAGGAGGTTAACCCACGACTGACCGAACTTGGCCAAGTTGGCACCTCCGACGTGGCGGGCCACGCATGGGAAGTCGGCAATAGAGGTCATGATCATCTTTCCGCGCCAGACAATAGAAGAATCCTCGGTATACTCAGGTGGCTCGTACTCTGCCTCCTCTGGCTGTGGAGATCCGGTGTCATTAAGAAGTCTGTCGACATCTGCGTCCTGAACGTTCTGTTGTGGCTGTTGTGGGGCCGGGAGGCTTGGCTTGCGTGGCTTGGCGGAGTTTGGTGTCTCGATCTTGGAGTAGACGCTGTTGATGTCAAAGTTATCTGCAGCCATTGATAGACGACGGTTGGTATCGACAGACAATCCCTGTGGGTCTGCGTGCTTGCGGATGTTGTTTGCATTTGGGTCAACGTCCATCGAGTTGCCCTTGTGCGAATCGTTTTCCTCACCCGGAGTATTCTCGCGAGATCTGGCTCCGAGGCCGTGGTTTGGGTCGAGGATGCTGCGACGGCGCTGTGCTGGGAGATCCTCATCTCTTGGCGCGTTGTCGTAGTCGTTCTCCACGACCTCGTCACCCTTATGAGTGCGTCTGATACGTGGTCCATCATCGTTGACGAGGGTCATCTGCTTCTCGGCTCTGGCGATCATCTCCTGGTCTTGTTGCTGTCTTTGCTTCGATTTCATTTTGGCGATAGGCATGACGGCCAAATCTCTTGTTGTCATGGAACCCTGAATAAGTCCATGCACGAGCTCGAGATTTGTCTTGACATTGTTGAAGATGGCGCGAGCTTGTTCAGCATAGCCCTGGTTGCTCATTGCACTATCGGTCAGGTGTTGCTCGATCTCGACGGCGAATTTCATTCCTGCCCTCTGCTGCTTGTCTGCGTCTGTAATTGCTCCAGCGGCTCCTATCTTGCTGATCTCCTTCATTGCGTAGACGATGTTCCTAACAAAGCTTTGGACTAACTTAGTCTTTTCAGAGTCCAGATGGCTGGTAGCGGCCTTGAGCTCCGGCGAAAACGGCTTTGCCCAAGGATTAAACGTGTAAGGTGATGGAGACTCTGAAGCGTCAAACTCTGTAGAAACCTTGCGAGTTTTATTGGTGCCAGTCTGGGCGTCATGCGACTCCTCGCGTGTCTTCCTCTTCGTGCTTCCGGCGCGACTGACAGACTCCATCGCACCGCTGTCAGCTGGAGCTGGGGTACCCGTATTGGCGTTCTGTGGTGTGGCAGCACGGTCTTGTGTCTTTCTTCTTCCTTTCCTGCCCTTCTTGGCCTTGGCAATCTCCTCTTGCTCTTTGACATAAGCCGCCTTTCTCGTCTCCCAGATCTTGTCGCCTCTCTGCAATGAGTCGACTGTCTCTTGGTGGAGGTCTGGTCTGCATTCCTCGCAGAAATAGTTCATCTTATCCAGAACCTTCTGGTCCGTTGGCTGGCCCATGCACACGTTGTGCTGCCACGCGTTGCACTTCTCGCACGCGATCCACATTTCGTCGTCGTCGTCATTTTGCTGGGTAACGCCGCAAATGCAACGGATGACATCATTGCTCCCATCGTTGTCTTCGGCGGCAGACTCCTCTTGCGAAGCCGCCTTAGCCTTAGTCGTGCCCTTCTTATTGCTTCCGCCGCGTTTCTTGACCGGTTCTGCTGGTTGGTCCAGAAGGTCGAGCTTAGTGTTTTGGCCTTTCGTGGCACGCACGGATCTGCGTGGTTCTTCTGTGGGGTCAACGTTAGCAACGTCCATGGTCAAGGCGTCGAGTCGTTTTTTATAGCCCATAACGGGTTTCTGAGGCTTTCGAAACGCATAAGAAAGGGACGTCGCCGCGCAGAGATAGCAGGGTTACTTACCAGACATTGTGGATGATATGTTGCCTCAGCCACAATTAAATAACAAGCATGTAATAGTTCGCGCAATGCGATTTCCAATGTACGGGTTGTGGACAGTCACCGCGATATTTAAGCGCGTGTATCTAATCTACTGTGCAAGCTACCTGTGCAATGAATTTTCAAGGCAAAGACGCGAGATTCTTAGATGTGACTCTCTTTGGGTTAGGTCTCACAACGGCGTTGTGGTGGTGTATGAGACTCCGGCGCGTTTCCCTGTCGAGGTCGCGACCGAGCGAGACTTGGAAGCGCAAGATTGCGCGATCTAGTTGAAGATAGTGAGTTCGTTGGCGTAATTTCCCACTCCAGCAAGATACTGTTGTTGAAGTCGGGCACCTTGATTGGATGAAGCTCAACGTCGTTCTTGATAGTATGATCGCTATTTGTTGCGGATTGTTCGTCGCGTTGATGTTGTCGCGAAAGAGGAGAAGCAATTGAGCTTTGTTTAAGCTCGGCGAGGCAGATCCTACACGTGACACACCAAGCTTTGATGGCCACAACTCTATCTCAATCGCCGACTCGCCGACCATGCTACTCCCGCGAGGCTGAAGATAGTTGAAGCTGGATAATTCCACCCAAGGTAAACAAACCACTTTCAACCTTCACATACGCCACACCCACTCTACACTACACTACACTATACTACACTATACTACACTATACAACACTACACCATACGGCAACACACAACAACACCCGAAATAAAAACAAGGGAGGCCTACACGATGGCTGATGTTAGAGCTTTACTGAAGAACGAGCGCAACGCCCGGCGCATACAACACCCCCATGCAACCTATTCCACCACTGGCGTCCTCATCTGCCTCATCTGCAAGATTCATCTAAAATCCGAATCCCTCTGGGCACCGCACCAACGCTCCCCAAACCACGTCAAGAAACTACAAGCTTCCCAAAATCCTGCTTCTACTTCAACGGCAGCACCAGCACCAATACCAGATCTCTCAGCAATAGCAAGAGGCAAAACACCACTTTCACCCAGTAAGAAGAGGAAAGCGAGCAGAGACGACGATGACGATAATGCCGAACCACAACGCAAACGCACACAATCACATGCTCAACCAATGCCAGGTTTCTTGCCGGCTGGGTTCTTCGATAATGGCACCGCTCCATCTCAAACTGAGTCTTCGATGGCTGCACAAAAGAGTCCAAAGAAAACCACACCCTCTATGCCACAAGGCGAATTTACACTTGCCTCTCGTCCTCTGACGCCACTTACGTCTATGGATACCTCGACATCAAACTCGGCTGCTTCGAAGTCTGATGCGCCGACACCTACCAAGTCTGCGTCGGCACAAACGGCGATGGCTGCGTCTGCCCCTCGGCTGGGGAGGAAAGAGGAACAGATGTTGACGGCGGTGGATGAAGATGAATGGGCAGCGTTCAAATCGGACATCGCGGCCGTGGATGCAGCAACAGAGGTGCTGGGTGAGGCGGTGATTGTTGCTAAGCCTATGACGGCTGAGGAACTAGCAGCGAAGAGTAGGGAGGAGGAGATCTTGACGAAGAGACAGAGGCAAGAGGCGAGCAGGGAATCTGATCAGGAAATGTTAATTAGTAGGATTGAAGACGAGAAAGCACAAATGGAGGAGTTGGAGGAGAGATTCAGAAAGCTAGAGGAGAGGAGGGAGGCTGCTAGGAAGGCTAGGGAGACGATTTTTGCTGCTACTATGGACGCGACTCCAAAGATAGTCCAAACTGGGAGGAGCGAAGCAGAGGAGGAGGAAGATGATGAGGATGAGGATTTAGATGATGAGGATTGGTTGAGAGGTTGACTATTTGAGTGGCGAATGAGAGGGCAGGACACATAAATGATACCCATATAAATATTGTGCACATTGCTTCGGCTTACCTTTACTAACATTGCAAGCGGGTGTGCCAGTCACTCTTGTCACTTAACTGATTACTGCTGACGGCGGTATCCTCCCCACATGGGAGGTTCCAATAAGGCTTGTCCGTCTTGGGCAACTATTCTCTGCTCAACACTGGCTTCACACTGCTCGCCTTCATCTAAGTTAGAATCGATGACAACACCCGATTAACAGCCAAGCGAAGTTTTAATGCCGTTCTGCTTTTATTCCCTAATGCTCCATAAGGGCATCGGTCAATGCTGATACTAGTCTCATGTCTAGAGTACTTATTTTCGCCCATTGCCGTGTCGATTTGTTGTTAATATTGATATTATCAACCGGAATCCACTGACAGGTTATTGTACACTCTTCAACCTAACACCCACGTAAATTGAAGTATAAAGCGCTGCCCTCGGTCCTATGGTAGCGCAAGTGCTACAGCAAAATGCATAGAACGGAAGCCGACATGATTTTGTGTCGGTCAAGTAATTCGCCAAGTGGATTAGAGACCTGTGCACATAAGGATCAAACTTTTAAAGAGCAGCTGCGGTTGTCATAGGTACTGCCATTGGTATCATTACTGCAGTCACCGATGATTGATGCTGCCAAAGGGCTTCGGAAAAGTCTAACAAGTTGAACGGCACTACATGGAGTGACATTCGCAGGAGAATTTTCAACGAGAGGAAAGTAGTTATCCATAGGTTGTTTGCATTCGACATTGCTTTTTTTTTGGTAGGAGGTAACTGTAGGATACAGTCGCTATATAGACGGCCGCAGACAGGTATTGTGCATCGAGGTACAATGGACGAAATGTTGATTTTACAGACATCATGTCGTCATGAAGTCAAAGTCGAGTTATCTTGATGTTGTTTGCCTGTCGTGATCAGAACAGCCACCATGAGGGTTGTCATGTCGGGATGAAGTAGAGGTGAAGATATCATTAAATCATCATGTTACTCGGCGGTGGCCGCGCAAAAGGAGCACGGCGGAATATGGTGACACAGTTCATCTCAATTTTTAGAGCATTAATTATCGCCCTCTTTGTCAACATCCATATCCATCAAATGGCTCTTCAATCCACCCTTACCCACATTCATCGCCCTCTCAATCTGTTCTTCCTCTTCTCTTAATCTTCCCTTCCCGAATGCAAGGTTTCGCTCCTGTCTGCGCTTCTCTTCGGCCACACGTCCTTCGCGCTCTGCCAGTGCTTTATCTCTTCTTTCACGCTCCTTCTTCTCTTTCTTCACCTCCTCGTTCTCTTCTTCCTCGACGACTTCTGGTGGTGGCGGTAGGGTGGAGATATACTCTTCTACCAACTTATCTCTTCCCGAAACAGGAAGGGAGATGTACTTCGTATCCGACAGCACACTCATCGGCAGACTGCTCGGCTGTGTCTTATTATTCAACTCCTTCAGTGGCTGGGCTTTAAGCAGGTTGAGGAAGTCTGACTTGAGTGTACTCGCCGTCATCTTGAGCCTTCCGATATGCTCACGATACATCTTCTCCCTCTCCTTATCGCTTAGCTCCGGGCCCTTCATTTCATTCTCCTTCCTAAACTTCCGCTTAAACTCCGGCCAATAGAGTTTCGGGTTCGCATTTTTATGCAGAAATGCCAGAAACGGTATCCGTGGGTCCTTTCGCTCTTGCTTGGCGCGCTCTTCTTTGATCTTCGCAATATTCTCAGCGGTCCAGTCATCCCATACTGCTTTCCTCTTTTTCATTGTTGCGAGTGAGGTGTACCGGCCATCATCGACGAGTTTTCCTTCTTCGACGACGCGGTCCCAGTCCATGAAAGGGTTAATGCCAGAATCATTCAACATATCCTTAAACAGCGCCGCTGCATCTTCCTCGCAGAACTCCAATCCTTCCTCATACCCTTCTCCCTCGTAGTCTCCATACTCCTCCGGCTCAAGCCCATATTCTTGCCCCATCTGCGCCAGCTGGAAAGCGATGTCTTCCTCCGTAAACTCAACTGGTTCTTCAGACCGATTCTCTTCCATCCTCTGTCTCTTAGCCTCCTGTGCCTCCTCATCGCCTTCGTCATCAGTCACCTCAACCTCTTCATATTCATCTGAACCCTCTTCCTCTGGCACATTTGACCTCTTACTCTTCCCTTCACCTTCTGTTGGTCTCGGAGCAGCGCCCTGAACCCCATCAGCCTTGGCCTTTACAGCATCCTGTTCCTCCGCCCACGCCTCAGCCTTCTCCTTAATACGCTGCTGATCCAGCTCTAGAATCTCGGCTTTCAATTTCTCAGGAATGCGCCAGTAAGACTCGTTCTTTGACGAGTTATAGACAAATCTTCTTTGCAGCTTTGTCTCGATAAGGAACCAGCTTTCATGGCCCGGAATCTGCCGCTTTGTCTTGGGCTTGTCGGTGGGCTGGGGTTTTGGTCTTTGGGGCTGATTGTGGTGGCCACCCCTGCCTGCGAATCTCTGGTGGTGATTCTGCGAATTTTTTTGATGGAGGAAGTTCGGATGCTGAGTGGCTGGAACGAGGATGTTGCCTATAGGAGCGAAGGCAAGTGCTTGGGGACCCAGAGCGACGTTTTGGTACTGGAGAAAAGATTCTGCTGGATTGGAAGGGGGAGGAGGTGGTGATGTGACGATGGCGGCAGGGCGTGTGTAGGTAGATTGCTTTGTGGCGGCGTTGTAGAAGTATGTATGTCCTGTTAAATTTTAGTGATGAGTTAAATGCTGAAAGACAAATCCTTAGGGAGTACATTGCGCCTTATCTGACAGGACTCGTGACCCATGAAGTCTGGGACGAGGAATTAAGGACAACTGTCAGCCCACAACGAATACTTTTGACAGAGTCTGATAAACAGCTGTAGAAAGTATTGAAATGTCTTTAGAATGTAATGCAGAGTGTATACTGACCTGATGGGGCTTTATGTTCTGTCCATCCTGGCGCAAGTGGCGCTGTCGCCGCAGCAGATGGTTTGTGCGTAGACCTTAACATCTCTGGGCATGAAAATCGCAAGTATTTACGCTGGACACCATAGGATAAGTTGAACGGGTTTGCAACTCGTTTCAGCTAAAGAAGCGCGTGTTTATGGTGTTGTCGTGCCAAAAGTGGTTGCAGATTGAAGTGGCGTCTAAGGCGCCAAGGCACACATCCAGTTAGCGCCAACACACGCGTGCACCGTGCCTGGAGCTACCCAAGCTCCAAGGTGCCGTCCTAACAACGTCAGCCTCGCAAGAACAACGAACAACATCACGACGAACATTGAAGTTATAGCAACTTCGCATATACGCATACACCACTCTAAACAGGAAATACCACAATCATGTCTAGACGCTACGACTCCCGCGTAGGTAGCACAGCGCAAGATACAAGTTGGATGGTGGAATGGCGAGGCTAACATCTACCGCAGACAACCATCTTCTCCCCAGAAGGTCGCCTCTACCAAGTCGAGTATGCGCTTGAGGCTATCTCACACGCCGGAACCGCGATTGGCATATTAGCAGAGGATGGTATTGTCTTGGCGGCTGAGAGGAAGGTGACGAGCAAGCTGTTGGAACAGGATACCAGTGCTGAGAAGCTGTACATTTTGAACGAGTACGTTCCGATTCCTTACCGCAGACACAGGCGTTGAATCGGGAGATATGAACAGAGGAATAGTGCTGATAGCAATCCTAGCAACATGATCTGCGCGGTAGCAGGCATGGTCTCTGACGCCAACATCCTCATCAACTACGCCCGCCAATCCGCACAACGCTACCTCCTAACCTACAACGAAGACATCCCATGTGAGCAGCTCGTGCGCCGTCTCTGCGACTTGAAGCAGGGTTACACCCAGCACGGAGGTCTCCGTCCATTCGGCGTCTCCTTCATTTACGCCGGTTACGATGAGCAGCGTCAGTTCCAGTTGTACCAGTCGAACCCGTCAGGAAACTATGGTGGATGGAAGGCGACAAGTGTTGGTGCAAATAATGCGAGCGCGCAGAGTCTGTTGAAGCAGGATTATAAGGAGGGGTTGAAGTTGAAGGAGGCGTGTGCATTGGCTGTCAAGGTGTTGAGCAAAACGATGGATGCTCAGAAGTTGAGCAGTGAGAAGAGTACGTTGTCTCCGATCCTTGCTCGATTGCCCACATATATATATTCGGAAGTAAGTAGGGCGGAATGCTGACGCACACTAGTCGAGTTCGCGACCGTCGGCAAGACTAAGGAGGGCAAGATATACCACCACCTTTGGTCCGCGGACGAGATCACCGCCTTATTGAAGGAGAACGACTTGGCCAAGGAGGAGACTACCGAGAACGCATAAGCGACCTTTGGAGGGATGTAACGAGGTGTTGTGACCTAAGCGGCTCACGCTAGGCGAGGCATAGAGATGAGTCAAAGAGAGATATCACGATACATTGGGCTGCGGCGCTGAAGTGTACTTTACATGCTATTAGAGCGAATGGATGGCGTTTAGCCTTGCTTATGACAATTATTCTTCTTCGGTTCTGGGCTCTGTTGTCTTCCCCGAAAGTCGGTCAGCTCGTCCATTCGTTTTTGTCTAGATAGCGAGCGCACGTTACAGGCTTCCACCAATAAGAACCAAAATCGTCGAGGAAGTCGATTATGTGCGTCCACTACTCTGCTACGTGGTAGCCGACTTAGAGTTCATCTCTGACGTAAAGGGGCCGAGCCGCTAATCTTAAGCCTAGTCTTGAAATCACTTAGTAGCAACAGTAGCAATGCCATGGCCACAGCGCCTGTGATACCAACAGCGCACTTGCACTTTAAGAGACTTGACTAACAGTTTCAAAATGACAGCATTGCGACGATGATTTTCTTGCGGAAGAGATAAATTGCGCGGTAAATGGCTTGAGCTTTATATTTCTTTAAGCAGCGTTCGGCATGATAGGCTGTCTGGATACTGGTTTAACCGGTTTAGGAGGCCTTTGCATAACTGTGCAACTTCAACAGTCTTCTAATTTTTAATTTATTACAACTGTGGCACTTCACACGTTAACCTTTGGTCTGCGGTATCTGACTTAGCCAGCAAGGCAATCGTCGAACAACGAATATACAGTGGGATGACATAATTATTTGACTATTTTTGGCGAGGCTGGCGCCAAGAATAGTCAAATGCATATGTCATGTCTCTGTAACACAATGTATAGTTTGATGCCAGCAACAGCACTACTTATCTCTCGTCGCGACAATACCGCAATAGCAGTGGCAACAGCAATTTTCCTTCTACCCGTATGTACCACATCTCCACCTCGCTGGATCATTGGTAAAATAACACGAATCATATCAGCCTCGGTTCTATGTAACGCACTACTATATAGCTCAGAGGTAACGCTTTATACTTGCTCTAACCCGGTGTTGTGAAATAAAGAGCGAACATGGACTCCACTGGCTGCACAGAGTACTTAACAATTCATAGTAAAAGGGTAACCAGTTAAACTAGCCGTTCACCTCAATCGCGACATCTGAAATCTCAACCTTATCTTCAGGTTACAACCAATTAATAACCATTAACCTAGCTTGCCAAGTCTCAGTAATTTATGCTGAGAAGTCCACGGTGCGCAATACAAATTCATGGGAGTTTAACTGTTCGAAATAGGTACTCCGAAAATGTAAGGAAGACGTTCAGTATCAATCGACAAGATATGCATGCTAAAATGCTCAGGACCGTAACCCAATTCACCAAACGGTTGTTTAGTCCCGAACCCAGTACGCCGGGTATGCTTACCTTGCCCAACGCTAGCCATGCTTCTACCCAAACCAATTCAATCACCAAATCCTCTTCCCACTCATCTCATACCTGCTTACACCCTCAAAATCTGCACCTTCTTTGCGTTCCTTCTCAGCTGTGTCTGCCCATTTCTTCTCCCTCTTCTTCAACTCCTGATACCCCTTCGAATCATCCGCATAAATCATGGCCTTCTTCTCATCATCCAATTCCACAATCCCCAAACCACCAAGTCTCTTTCCCTTGGTATCAAAGTCCTCTTTTCCCCCTTCATTCGACTTGATCGGTGAACGCCGCTTGCGGCGTTCGACTTCTTCATATCTGCCTCTCGCCCAGCGGAGAAGTAGCATACCGATGATCAACTTGATAGCGAGTAGGGCGAGGAAGACGCCGAGGAAGAAGGCGCCCATGGCGACGAACGCGATGAGGTCATCGGTATCCCAGCTCCACCAGCTCTTCTCCGTTCCATCAATGCCGTAGGTTGACCGGCCCAGCGCTTTGCGGATAACGGCGTCTATGCCTTCCATGGCTTTCGTAGTAGCAGCTGACGGCGTACTACTGCTGCCAGCTGACGAGGTTACAATTCCCGTCACCGCACTCGGCGGCAGCGGTTTCGGGAAATGAGAAGACACGAACATATTGTATGTTTGCACAGAAGCTCGTATAAAGAGGCAGGATAATGGGATCACAGGAAGACCCAAACGCTTGGTGAGGTTCTGGTCAGCGAAAGCATTACTGTAGTAATCTTTTGCCAAGATATCCAGAAAATGCCTATACAACGTCGGCTTAACGTTGTTGAATTTAGCGACGAACATGTGTTTTGCCCAATCCACAAATATCTCGCTCCCCAACACCAACAAGAACGGGGTGAGAACCTCCCCACTCCATGACGGGATAATACTGAAAGCATTAGGTATCAATCCACTCTCCTTCATCGGAATGTTCGTTCCATTGATGTTTGCAGCCCCAGGTACAGGCGCAGAACTCGAATGGGACACGATGGAAAGTCCTCCCACCTCGACAATATTCCGCATCCCGATGATAACGAGCATGAGCCAGAGTTGGAAACGCTCGACGACGTCGGCGCAGAAGAGTTGGAAGAGGTTTGCTTTTTCGACGCGTTTAAACACCGTCCCTTTGATCTCTACAAACTGGTTGCTCAGCAGTAATGTAAACAGTGAGTTGGAGTAAGAGTTGACAGCGACGTTGAGCGTGATGACTTGGTAAAACAGCGCAGTGGCGTGAAGGACGTTGTAAATGAGCGTCAATATAAACATTCCCGCAGGTCTTAACAAATGTGATCGGCCGGTTGGATCGCGGCCCAGGGTTTCTGAGGAGACTAGGCACTCCAAGATATCTTGCCCAACGGCGGAGAGGAGCCTATCGCCCACTTCAAGGACGTTGTAGATTACGTAGAGTTTCATTGCTGCTTGGCCTCGGATGCTGTGGTACATCCTTGATGCGTCTAACTGCATGAGGAGGATGCAGCTTAATATTATGACGAACCCTTGGAGGATGTCGGATTTGTGGTATGCTGTTAGTGTTGAGGGTAGTGATCTTGTGCGCTTGTGTCGTTTTACGGAATCTCTCCGACTCGGCTCGAGGGCGAGTTTCTCGTTGACCCGCTGAAGGCCGCCGTTCGTACTGGCGTCGCTAATTCTATGCTGTCCCCGTGACATGACAGGGCTCAACCCAATCGAACCATTCCGGCACTCTGACCCTGATCTCGATGCTCTGGATGTCGCTCTTGAGTTCGGTGAGCTGCCCTGCACATTACTGCCTCTTCCTCTTTGTCTTTGCCAGAATCTCGGTGCGGCGTCCCACACAAAGACAGCTATGAAGCGCACTTCGGTGTTTATACTCCTCGCCCACCAGCTTGCTAATATTCCCAAAGCCTTGAAGAACCGTAATGGGAGAATGGTGAATGTATACAACCATGCATCGAGGCAGCTCAGTGTGCCAAAGAGCATGGCTGGTTCAAGCATAACGGGTACATAGAGAAAGTTGAGTAGTCTTTCGAATTTGAGCTTTGCGGACTCGAATTGATAGTCTGTGCCTCGTGGACGATGGATGTATAGTGGTGATGGTCGTGATGAAGCCAGCTCGAGCTGGAGATATGTGCTCAGGAGAGGTGGTAAAGGTATTTCCTGATCTAGCTTGGATGGTGATATGGGCGTTTGTGACTGCTCATGTGCGGAACTCGGTTGTCGCGGGCGCTGCCTGCATACAGACAAGCGTCCGGGTATCGCATCATAATCTGAGCGGTCTGGTCCACGGACTGATGTCTGTCGCCGTACAGGGCTTTCAGTCCTCGGGTCTCTATCTCCATCTCTATCGCCATCTTTATCTCTCCTTCCTTCTCGGTTGTATCCGAGATGTGGCGTGCTTGTTACTCGAGTGGCATATCCTGGTCGTTGTGCGCTACTGGTGAACAGATTCTGCCGTATCGGTGTGGTTTGTGATTCAGTCCCTCGTTCATCGAAGCTCGGCCTCTGTCTTAATCTTGCGCTTGGGATCCCTTTGCTCGTTAATTCAGGTTGTACCGCAGGTGGTAACTGTGGCACGGATGGTAGAGGTAATGATTGCGGCTCCTTCGTCAACTCGTCCAGCTTCTCAGGGCTGAGTTTCAGCACTTTGTCCTTATCTTCATCTTTCGATATGGATTTTCTCCTGGGATTGTCTTCTGTGGACCCTGATATCCTCCTTGGTCTCTCCACATTTGACATGCTCGACTTCCTTGAGGGCTCCTCCGGTATACTCCCAACACTCGTCTTTCTTCCTTCCCTCCTGACTCTCTCCTCCTTGATATCGTCCAGTTGATGCGGAATTAGCACTTTGCTTATCGGTCGGGGAGTACAGGAATCATTTGTCGTTGAATCCTGTATGCCCTTCCCGTTCCTTTGTCCGTTCTTGGCAGGTGTCACGAAGCTTTTCGACATGCTACTCTCCAAACTGTGCGGACTGAGTCCATTATCGCCTTCGACCCAGTCTCGGCTGATGTTGCTTCTTTCACTGGTTTCTGTAAGGACTAAACTTGGTGAACTGCTTCGTGGTGACGGGCTCGTACTTGGTAATGGGTGCTGAAAGTTCGACAGCTTGGTGCCCATGTGAAGCGGTTCTAGCTTGGGCATATCTGAAGCTTTCTTCATGCGGCTGTGGCTCAAATAAGAGGTGTCAACGTTGAAGTTGTCACGGACAATTTGAATGCTGTCAGTGGTGTCGGTATGATTCGTGGGATCTGACAACCAGTCAACGAAGGTCTCGACACCGTCGATGTCATGGTCGTCGTGTGGAAGGGCGAGTGGTGGTGATGAGAAGGCCATTTCTCATGTCATGTGCCTCGCGAGCTGGAAAAACTATTATATGAGCGCGAACATGCGTAACTCTGTATATACACAGTACTCATAGGAGTAGAGTTGTCGCAAGTGAAGATTGACGAGGCTGTCAGATGGCCATTGAGGTCATTAAATCCACTAACAGCGGGCCAGCCTCGCTGAAGTCCGGGATACGCAGGCGCTAGCAGGGACCCTGTCCCAAAGTTTCAGGTGCCAATGAGTTGAATTAATGGGACAAATGTGGATATTTCGTAAAACTTTCAATAGGATATA
Source organism: Antarctomyces pellizariae (assembly GCA_010623925.1). Lineage (NCBI taxonomy): Eukaryota > Fungi > Ascomycota > Leotiomycetes > Thelebolales > Thelebolaceae > Antarctomyces > Antarctomyces pellizariae. The sequence continues at coordinate 23,412 of WCAA01000099.1, forward strand.
TTCCAAGAAGTTCGTATCTAAAAAGAGACCTGTCACTCTAAATGCCCGGGGTGTATTTTGAAGTCGTGTGAAAGATTAAAAAAAAAAGAAAAACAGATGGTCTTAGCCAATTTCTCAGAGAATTTAAAAATAAAAATGCTTTCAGCTCGCAAGCAAACAATTTATCTGACTCCCCTGTATGAAATCTCCAAATCTAATGTTTTCGGCTAATACTCAAGGATCAGACTTATTATATTAAAAAAGAGAAGCACCTATTGTCTGGGAGGAAAAGAAAAGCACTACTTTATCCATTGCCGTGGAAAAATTCACTTTGGAATGTCTAGAAAGTTTCCAGATGTTGGAAAACGTTAGTGCTGGGTCCCAGGAGGTTGATCGGACTGCTCCTTGATGAGTAAAACAAATATCATGAAACATGAAATTGAAATTGATGAGCCTTAATCTCAAATTATGAACCAGGACTCTTTTATCTTTTATTCTTCTAAATTTTGACGTGAGCGAGCTCAACTCAAGCACTGGCAGAAACAGTGGAGACCCATTAACGAGTTCTTGGCATTATGCGAGGCTGAGATTTGAGAGTCGCAACAACCTGGGCATCAACACCTTGAAGGAGCTCGCTCAACCACTTCTTTTCCTACAAGTCAACTAATATACTCAATCATACTTCCTATCAGAACAAGTGAATTCGAGTCAAGCGAACTCAATTTCCTTGCAATCTCGTAACAGCGCTGAGACTCATCTCAAAACTTGACCCCTCACTGTTTACATCCCACCTGTTCACCCACAAACAACAAACACAATGGAAGATGACTTCGCGCAATCCCGCGGGGCGGACGACTTATTTATGGATGAGTTTGAGCAGCCTGATGCAGCTGAGGCCGCCACCTACAACCAACCTCAACCTGTTTCTGAATCTCAATCAGAAGCGCGTCCAGAACTCAGCACCGAGAATGTCGAGCGCCACACACAGGCGCAGTTTGAGCAGAACTACGCAAACCAGCCGCATAACCAACAACACAATGGTCGAGGTGGAAGGAGAGGAAGAGGCAGAGGCATTGGAAACAACCACATGCAGAATCGCAATAACAACAACAACGTCAATAACGGCCAGGGCAATGCGCCACGACAGAGAAATGGTGATGGTGGTGGAATAGCCAGTTCTATGCACGCTGGACCGCAACCTCAACCCCAACAACCGAAGCCGAAAGCGGGAACCCCTGCTTCTCCACGAGCTGATCTTGCGAATGCCGACGACGCAGCACCAGCACAGCCACTTGAGCGCATGGACGAGACCATTGCTCCACCAACCGATGCGCCAACCGCCCCAGCACAACCAAGAATCCAAGCCGTCCGCGGCGACAGATCCAAGACCGGCCCAGCCAAGCCAGCTCGTAAAACCGAAGCCGAGATCTCAGAACTCATGGCAAAAATGAAAATCAAGTCCTCCGCCGCGGCCCTCGCTCACGAGAAGACACGTAAAGACCAAGCGAACTACGAAAAGCTAGAAGAGCAACAACAGAAGTTGAGAGAGGAAGAACGACTCAAGAGAGCGGAAGAGAGGAAGGTGGTAGAGGAGAAAAAAAAGGCGGAGAGGCAGAATGTTAAGCAGATGGATTTGGAGAGATCAAGGAATGCGATGAGGAAGATGAAGGCTATGCAAGGACGGGAGTGGGACAGTGAAAAGACGGAGGCGGACATTGTGGATAGGAGTCGTGGTAATTCATCGATGTATAGAAAGAGTGTCAACGGAGCTGTTGCACCAAGTCAGCCCCAGAAGCAGGAACCAATATTTGAAGAGCAGTTCCCGGCGCTGGGTGGTAGTGATGAGAGAGGTGATAGGAGTGCCAACGCGGGCAAGGAGTTGTTTCCTGGAGGCTCAGGCGGTGATGCTAGAGGTGGACGTGTAGGCAGAGGCGGAGCAAATTCGCCGAGAGGTGGTGGTCTGAATGGCTCCAGATATGCTGATGCTGCAACATATAAACCAGCAACGTGTCGCAATGCAAACACTGATATCAAAAAGAAGGAGGCACAAGCAGCAGAGCCAAAAAAGGAATCTGTGGGTCCAGATGCCGGGAAGCAGGAGTTTGAGCAATTGAAGATGGAGGCCGGACACGTCACCAGTTGGGCTGATGATGCTGGCAAGGATGAAGAGTGGTAAAGCTGCGCCTTCCAGATTCCATGATTAGAATCGCTTCTATGGACGGACGACTTCAATATCTAAGAGCGAGGGGAAGATACCATAAATTGAGAAATTCCTATGTAGCTGGTCAGACGATAAGCTTGATGCAAAAAAAAAGCTTTTGAGCCATCAGTTGAATCGTATTCTTACAATGATAAGTCGTACAGAGGAAATTAAATTAAGTGTGCAAGAAGTGATGCTGTCAGTGAACGGCGTCCTAGACTCCTGGCGTTTATATCCGCGACAGCCGCGATGCCCCTGCCAAAGCCCTAGCGTCGAAACAGCCGCAGTCATCCACACTGCGGCTACCCCAGGTCCAATACGGCGGCCAATCGAGAACGAACAATTGAGGCACAACATAAACACCAGCACATCATCCCAGGGACACGACAGCAAGGTCACAACAGCACAGTATACTCTTCTAAAGCACTATAATCTTTCTTTTCAATACACATTCAAAAAGCGCGAAGGGCAATCCTTAACAAAGACTCACCGAGAGTCCAACGACGTCACTCCAATCAGTTCACAGAGCTCGCAATATCAAGCAGTCGCGCTTTACCGCACACATAACTGGCGCACTGGCTTCTTAACTCATACAACAACCTCAATACCACCTCATTCCTCACGTCACTCAAACATAGCGCTTAAGCGCAAATTGAAACGATGCCAAACAGCGCCCGCAAGACGGACACCGATAGCGACTCCAAAAGCAGCGATACACATGGCGCTCACCGCAAGGCTAGTGCTGGGCCGCATAAAAAACACACCAAGGGGCACCCGGCAGTAAAGCCTAGGCTGGGAGGACGAAATAACAGTACGAGAATGCTACACGCAGAAGAGCGCAATGAGCCGAAGAGAAAAAGCTCTGGGGGCGAGGTGAGTCCGAAGAACACTACAACTGGAGGACAGAAGCCGGTGGGAATGCAACTAGATGATGGAGGGGGGAATGAGGAGACTGGTGCAGAGCCATCAAGTAGTGCTGCAGGCTCAAAGGGCGCATGGGACGATGTGGTCGATTTGGAGGAGATACAAAAGCGTGCTTTGGAGCGAGACCGCAGTCTTACATCCTTACAAGGCCTTGTTCCGAACCTACAACAACAGCGCAAGACAACCGGTGGAATGCGACGCAATAGATCAGCAGCCGAGATGGCAAAGAGGAGACTGAATGCCCATACACACACCGCGTTAAAGAAGAGCGTGAGTCATACTAATGTTAATAAACAAGGACAGGGACAGGGACAGGGAAGGACGAGTGTACATTTCGATCTTGGACACCAGAGAGATGATAATGAAGACGATGATGGGTGGACGGAAGCCAGTGGTAGCGCGAGTCCGAATTTAAGCAGGAGTGGGAGTGTAGCAGGAGGCAACAGTGGGAGGAATAGCAGGGGTGGGACTAGTGGACAGAATTCGAAGGCGCCGAGTACATCTACGTCTCCGAGTGCGAATCGGACGGAGAGTAGGGATTGGAGTCAGAGACCGAGCCCGGATAGAGAGCAAAATGGAAATGAGGCTGCGGCAGGCCAGGGACAACCGCAGGCGCAGCAGAGACATCCGGATGCGACACAGATTACTACACGGTTGCTTCAGAGGGTGTCGAGTCAGAGCGCGGCGCCGATGACGAGCACTGTTTCGGCGACGGCGACACCGAGTATGTCTAGCCTGGGACAGTTTAGGAATCAGAGTAGTTACTATCACCCAAACTCTGAGGCTGGGTATAGCTCTGGGACTGCTACGCCCTATGACCTTCCCGCCGAGCTCATCTCTAGGTTCAAAGGCTCCGGACCAGACACGCCAGGAGAGTCTCCTTCACCCTTCCACTCACACCTCGGCACACCATCTCATGGCCACCGCCAACCCACACAGTCCTCTACCCAACCACCGAAATCAGCACTCGGCAACAATAGGAGGGCGAAATCAATGTCCAATCTCGCGCAGAAGAAACAGCCGACAGCTGGGGATGACAGCGATTCCGACCGCCCTTTAGCCCCACGCTCAAGAAAATCAAGTACCTCAGCCTACGGCGTGGATATGTCACGCACACAACAGAAGCTCTGGCTACAACGCGCAAGTTCGCAAATGGACAATGCCAACACGTCGTCCGTCGGACTCAACCTCGCACTCAATGGCCTTGGCACCTCGAGCATCGATGAGAGGTATGGTGACGACAACCCATTTGCGCGCACGCTGGTTGGTAGTATAGGTTTTAGAGAGGGCGATGGACAGGTGCAGAATTCAGGGGATCCGAGAGTGAGACTTGTGTTGGAGAGGGGTGGGATGGCTTATAGAGCTGTGGAACGGTTTATGGGCCCTGTTGCGCGCTCACTGGGACGGCTTGAGCAGATTCCTGGCAATCATCGGGGAAAGAGAATACCGAAGACTGGCAGCACCAGAGGCAGCTTTGGTGCTGCGGCTGGAGCTGGAGCAAAGGGATTGAGCCAGAGTTTGAAGGAGCGTAGCGGATGGGCGGGCGGTGGTGCGAAGTTGGGTGCTGATGGGAACAGTAGTGGGAGGGGTAAGAAGAGTGTTGATGCGCAGCGCAACCGTAATGCTGGTGGTGAGCGGAGGAGTTATGAAGGGAAGGAGAGTTTTGGAAGCGTGCATAATGGTGATGGTGGCGATGATGAGTTAGTCGCTATTTTGAGAGGACTGTGGGAGAGTACTGGGGAGAGACAGAGCCCCAGGCGGGGAGAGGTTGATGAATGAGTTTGACATCTTCAGTGTTGACCAGTTGACAACCTAGCTGTAGGATATATAATACCACAGAGCTTGACATCCGCAAGTGTAGCGGATTCGGTGACGCATTTGTGGTGACGACTTAACACCATCGTGGTCAAGACCACGCTGGCGCCAACGCCAGTACTGCTTTCAGCCACGGTTCACGAGGTTACCAACCAGTTAACTTTGTGGAATCATGATTTCGTTTAATCGTCACTAAGACAAGCGAAGAGCATAACTTCTCCATCTGCTGGCCTGAAAAGTTTCCTTCCTCAATCCGCAGCACATACCAAGCTGTTAGCAATACAACATAGCAAGCGAGAACAACGTCCACAAATAGCCGCTAACACGCCACGCACTCTCGCCGTGGCTCTTCTAAAACCGCGTGGGCTTGGCGACGCTTCCACTTGGCTACCGCCATCTCAAACAATCCTTCGGAATCAAAACGTCCCGTTCTCCCTTCCATTCTCCGCCGGCTCCTTTGGCATCTCGCCGAACTCCTCAACAAGCTCATCCCAGACTTGCTTCTGATACTCTCTCCGCCTCCCCTCTTCTTCCTCGCCATGATCCATTGTATGCCCATTCATATCCTCAACATCCACCAGATTACTCCTCCCGATATTCTGCAAAATACCAAGCACCTTATCCCCCATCCTCTCCACCCCCTCCCTCTCCTCTTTCGCCCTCTCCAGCTGCTGCTCCAGTAAGAGTATCAACTGCTCACGCGCCTGATGCGGGCGATACTCATTCGTGAGATGATAAAAATTGATAAACAGGACTCTCAGATCATCAATCTTCTCTTTATACCCCTGAGGAGACACAGCCATGATGCCCAACAGTTCCAGGAAATTTAGAAGAAGGGATTTAGCGAGTTTTTTGAGTTGGAAGGCTTTATCTGTGTGCAATGCGGTGAGGACTTCAGAGTCTAGAAGGTTGGAGAGGGAGGTGGATGAGGGGAAAAGTTGTTCTATTCCTTGTTCTGGGAGGGTGGGGAGATGGTCGTCGAGCTTGTTTGCGTTAGTCAAACTGCATAGTAGCTAGAGCATGTCGCGAGGATAGAGCGTGAGGAAATATGGGAACACGAACGTCGAAAACATCCCCAAAGACCCTCCATTTCCCATCCGTGGGCGGAGGGGGTGGTTGGAGGTATCTCAGCTCTGGGTCTGCTGCTATCTCTGGTAGCCTTGGTGGGTTGAGCGGGCCAACCGTAATTTGAGGATGGTGCGAGTGGTCTTCTGGATCGAGTATCGGCAGAGCTTGATGGAGTGAGCGGATCGTTGAGACACGGCCGAGGCTACTTGGGGTGAAGTGGATGTAGAAGGGAGGTGGTGCTGGGAAGGCTGAGGAGATTGCTTGTTGTTGGGGGTCCGCCATTGCCGCTATTTCTTTCTTATTTGGTGGTTTCGCCTCCTCTGACAGATTCAAGTAGCTCTTATAGTAATGTTTCGAATGTAGTACGCGATGCTGTTGTGTACGTCGAGATGAGGTCGTGATACCTGTTGGCGCAAACGATTTGGTGTTGTTGGTGAAGCTCGACAGACGAGGCTGAAGACTGTCCGATTAAGCTTCCGCCAGCCGGCCGAGATCTGGGGATTTAGTGGATCTGCCGCCTCTGGCGCGTGACAAGAGTGTTTCACCGCGATGAAGTCCACACGACAGCGTCACTCAACAATACCCCGGATTCTAAGACAAGCGCGCAACCTTCTTTATATTCAGGGCCGAGCATTAAGCGAGACAAGGGAATGAGTGGGATATAAGTGCGTCTAAACACTCCATATTTGGGTCAACGAATAGCGACGAATCTACGATACATCTGCGACTAGGCTGAAGATAGTCAAGATGCCCACGAAAGGAAAGGCTAGAAATGAGGGTGGTGGGGACTTCAACCTCGTACACAGGGAGGATTGGATCGGGAGTGTAGCGAGGTTTTGGCAGAGAAGTTACGTGCCGGATTATATTGGGTTGAGCTTGTTGTTGGTGGCTTATATACTCGTAAGCTTTCCTTCCTGAAGTTGTGGTGAACCGGCTGGCAGAGTGATCGCGGAGCTGGGCCAGGATGTGGAAGATGAAGTGAGGGTTGTATAGTTGACAGAAATGCTAAGGCATGGAATGAACAGCTCGAATTCTTCGCCGTTCCCTTTCATCGACTCTTCGACCTGAGTAACATCAATATCAGCTATCCGTATGCCGAGAAGGAAAGGGTGCCTGTGTGTATGTTTCTCCTCCTTTCCATATTTGCTTCTTTCATCATCTCCCTCAACCACCACCTTATCGCTAACACCTCCTAGCAATGATGTTTGTGTACGGCGGCGCAGTACCCTTAGCCACCATTATCCTCTACCTCGCCATCACCCGTTCAAAATCCCACGTATACCACGTAACCTTATTATCCTTCTTCATCGCCCTCCTCCTCACATCCTTCATAACCGACCTAATCAAAAACACCGTCGGCCGCCCGCGCCCAGACCTCCTCTCCCGCTGCCTCCCCCTCCCCTCCACGCCCCAGCACATCCTCGTCGACATTACAGTGTGCAGCCAGACCGACCACCACATTCTGCACGACGGGTGGCGCTCCTTCCCCTCAGGCCACTCCAGCTTCAGTTTTGCCGGGTTGGGATTTCTGGCTTTTTTCTTGGCGGGACAGATGAAAGTCTTTCGACCCGAAGGCGATCTTGTGCGTGGCCTCGTCGTACTTGTTCCTATCCTCGGCGCTGGGATGATCGCCATTTCACGGTGCGAAGACTACCGCCACGACGTGTACGACGTCACCTGCGGCTCCATCCTAGGCCTCACGGTGGCTTGGTGGTCATACAGAAGGTTTTACCCACGCCTCCGCAGCAGGCGTTGCGGAAAACCATACGAGAAGGGGCAGAGCAGAGTCTCGAGCTTCGCGAAACTTAGGGATGAGGAAGAACAAGTGCTCAGGGAGGGCACCGGGCTGAGTGCGTTGAATTTCAAGAATGAGGATAGTAGCTCGAGTGAAAGCGACTGAGGAGATGGGTCGGGTTGGTACCAGCACATCTGGGATTTGTGTGGGTTGACGTATGGTAAGGGTTACGATACACATAAGTGAGTTGTTAGTGTGCGTTTTATTAACGAGCTGAAATATAAGGCTCTGGTGCGATTTATGACGAATAGTAGTTAACGTCTCTCTTGTATAAGCATTTCTCTTGCTCGCGTCGTTGTCCAACACAGCTTCAGGGTAACTTGACTTTGGTTCCTTATCGACCTCACTACACGGTACCAGCTTACGCAAGTCAGCTTCGCGCATGCAGAACGCCAGTTCGTTAATGGCTATATAGCACACTTCTTCGCACCGCGAGTCTCCATTAATAACTAAATTGACCTCTTTCACCATTCATGGATAGCTTCTACTTCCTTCGCCATTCTCACACATCACTTTTGTAATGCGAAAAAAATGCTAGCACAAAGGCTCGATGAGAACAGTCCCAGCGGTGACAAAACACAGTGACCTAGTAACGGCAGCTATTCTTGTACCGATTTGTACTCTAGGTTGCTAGGCCATGTTAGAAAGCTGCGGGTGGTACATACCGCAGTAGGTAAACGATTTTCCTTGTAGATGATCTGGAGACTGCGCGATGTTGGTTATATAGGTATTTAAGCGAGGTGCCGAGAATTGAAGACGTCAATGGTCACTAGATGCCCAACATGTCTCTTTTGAGCACATCGTTAGAAGCATTTTACCAAAGTGACTTTACCTTTAATCTATAACGACTTGACATCAAAACACTGAACAGGTTTCAGGTATCACACACCGGTTCATTGGCGGCTACACAGCATACACTAAATCCCACTGGATGTTCAATCAACAACCGAATTGGCCTCCCACTGATAGCTGCGCTCAGCTCTCTCTTCTATTAAAAGGCGCAGGGGTTAATGCCGATGTTTCTGGGAAATAGTCGAAGTGATGATAGCAAGCTGAAGCGATGACAGCAGAAGGACCTTGTACAAGTCATACCGTAATTGACAGTTTTTGTTCTAAAGAAATGGGCAAGACAAATCATAACGAACCTTTCCATAGGTCTTTTTGCTTACGAAAATAGAGATACTACGGAGCACAGAGCAGCGCCTCATAGTATTTTGGAGGCAGTGTTGTGGATGGGAGGCTGTTTATGGCTTATGACGCGCAAACCGGTTGTGGGTAGGCTTGCGCTGTCTCTTAGGGGGAAGAATAAATTCAAGCAGCGATGTGTCAACAGAATTGGGCGCCGGGTAGCTCGAACTGGGTAACTGCTGGATGAGTACTGCCAGGTACTTGTCTGGGAGATATTTGATACTCTACCTGAGTACCCTGGCAGTTACCTAATATGAGCGGGTATGAGCTGCAGCTGCCACACCACCACTTCGCTATTATCCTCGGCCTTTATCCTCTCGAGTCTTTGACTCTTTGTTCTCATTTTTCGCTAGTTAATGAAAACTTTGTCATCATGGCCTCACCACTCTGGATGCATCCCTCACTGTGAGGCGATGGCGATGATGACGATGTGCCTATGGGCGATCCTTTGTACGAGCCAATGAACCACCATCTTTTGACGGCCACAGCCAGCCAACGACCACAGCTTTTGGGTTAAGCAACAACCCTCGCCCTTGGCTGCCGAAATCGACGTCTATTTTATTCACTAAGGGCCTGTTCAAATCCGTTAGAACAACAGCTCAACAGTGGTGAACGTCTTTCTTTCACAACTGATGCATGGGGCGCTCGCAACAACAAGGACTTCGCCGCCATCACAGCGCACTGGGATTAACACACAGTGGCAGCTCAAGCCAAAGGTTCTCGATGTCATTCACCTCAGAGAAGCTACTCATAGTGGACATCACCTTGCCTCGCAGTTCCTCGATGCAGCTACACATTTCGAAATTATCAACGGCATCTTCACCATTACCAGAGATAACCCTACCCGCAATAAAATCATGGTACAGGAGATTGAAAGAAGTTGAGGTCTAGACAATGAAGATGATAGTATTATTCTCCAGCTATGAAGATTTACAGTAGCGGACGGAGATGTGCACTGGGTGGCTCACATTGTCAACTTATCCGTGCAAGATGCGCTTGCAGCGCTCAAAGCAGGACCAGCGGAGGATGCTGATGTATACTACTTCCCAGAAGGAGAAGCAGAGAAGAGCGAGAGACAAGGAGAGAGGCACTGACGTTGGGGACATAATTGCTAAGTTGAGGCAATACACCAAGGTGCTCTGTGATCGTAGGCACTGGCGAGCAATGCTGGATCAACAGTCTGTGGCCAAAAATATCACTCGGCTTACGCTTCAACTAGTTATGCCAGTAAGATGGAGTTCAATCTAGACTATGCCGGATATTGCGCTCAAGCCTAAGGGCCCAATTACGGCAGTATGCGCTATCCAAGATTTGAATGTGGCATGAGGCCGTTAGAGCTCACTTCTGGCGACTGGAAATTGTTAGTGGAAGTAAAGCAATTGTTTCAGATGCTGCCACCAGACTACAATGCGACAAAATTCCTACCTTAATGTTTACTGTTCCTCACTATCTCAAAATGTCAAGGCGACTTAATGAGTCAAGGACAAAAGTTGGAGCAACTAGAATCGTGGGTAACGCATACACAGCGGCACTAATTGAACTTGAGAAATACTTCTCACTAGCTAATAACTCAGTGCCCACCTGTTCTATCATCACTACAGTTCTGGATCGACGGATAAATGTTGAAAAATAAGCAATTGGGCAGAGCAGATAGCGAATGTAATTATGATGTGAAATGTACTTATTCTTGTGGCTATCTACACTGCTTTTATATGTGATGACTATAGAAATGCAGCTCCTGTTTTGGGTGTGGTGCCGGATGCGGCAGATCTCAGGAATGTTGATCTGCCCCTTTACCCGCAAACGTTATACGGAACCGGCCACGGACGGATCAGCCGATTCTCGAATAGTACTGCTTTCAGCAATAAACAAAGCAGTTTTGGAAAACCTATTCCCTGGCGATGCTGATCAGCATCGACAAGTACGGGCAGCTCAGCAGCTTCGATATATTTTCATCAGATACGCTCAGGGAACACGAGCAGTCGAGTATGTCTAAATTGGGAACAAAGCAGAGGACGCACGCGAGATAGATCCAGATGATGGCTTCTCCTTATCGCACAACCAGAGTCGGGGCTCAGAAGTCACACGCTATCCCGAGGAGCTCGGGCCAAGCTCAGATGTAAAGCCACTTACCTACTGGCGAGGAAAATAATTTGGCACCAATTCCAACTTTGATAGCTAGGGACTACTTAGCCGTTCCAAAAACTTCAGCTCCATCTGAGCGGGGTTTCTGTGCTGGTGTTAATATACTTACTGACAGGCGACATCGACTATTCCCAAAGACTGTACGCTGGCTAGTCTGCTTGCGCAGTAAGGGCGTCATTGAGGATACAGATGAGACCGAAGAAGTTGACCGTGAGGAGGAGTAGTCTGAGGTGGAACTTTGTACTTAAGCGTTATAAATTTCATTCCCTATCTATACCATGCTACAAGCTTCACAGCGCCTTTATCTTACCCCTATACTGGGTGATAACCCATTGCTTACCCACACCTTCGACCCAACTACTCTTTCTACCTGAGTACTCCTCGGGTGCTACTGGATAGTTACTCGTTCTCAACTCTGAGTGTCAAAAAATCACCAGAGTTAACCGGATTGGGCCAGGAAGCCGATATCACCAAGTGTTCCTCAGCAACAGTGCACCAGCCTGTCACTTAAAAATTCAGTCTTCAGAGTTGCTTCAAGACAGACCACTTATCAAGCTAACAAGTTACCCTCTTATCCGTTTCTCCAAGCCAATTCACCAAGTCTCTTAATCGACAGAATCCTTACGTGAACATACTAATCCAGTCAATCGGTTATGAGACCCCTCCTACCTGTTGAAGTAAGACACTATACTCAAATTCTTTAGTCTCAAGCCTGTACCCATTCCCAGCCCTTGGTCCACAACTACCAGACCCAATCCCATGATGTGTCCAATCCAGTCTCACAACCACATTCTTTTGTCTCGTCCCTGCAAGCTCATAATGATGCTCTGCTTTATCCAGGTCCTCGGTCCTATAATGTTGAGCCGAGAAGGAGGCGCCTTCTAGGTCTCCGAAGGATGCTTTCAAGGAGCCAAGGGATAGGTCCAGTGAGGATGGAATAAGGTTGAGGTAAGAGTTGGAGAATTCGACCCAGCGGACGTCTGTCCTGTTGCCGCAGTCCTGCGGCCACTCATAAGCCGTATACCCTGGCTCACCGATAGTATCGGCTTTTTCAGGTCTCTGTTCCAAGGCTTCCGTGGCTGCCGACTGTCCATCTTCGTTCGCAGCATCGTCCTCTTGGGTACGATGGACATCCGGCTTACCCATGGCCTCATTAAGCACGCTTTGATACCGCTTCTCCATCTCCGCGTCCTCTAACTCCCTCAACTCCTGCCTCAGCTCTTCCTTCATATCAATCGCTTCGCCATCATCATCTTCTTCATCCTCACCGTTACCAATGAAGCCGTTTTTGCAGAAGACCAATAAGTCATCCGGCACCCCAGCCTTCCTGTTCTCGGCCACCGATTTGCTCTCGTCCGTTAGTTCCTGAGCCAATATCGGCCCAGCTTCACCCCCCGCATTGAGGTGCCAAACGCCCATCCGCTGTGCATCCTTCAGATCACGATAGCCTTCTCCTGGTCCACGTCCCCAATAGGTAATTTTCTCCAACCCATGATCGCCACCTGGAATCTCAAACTCTAACCCAATCCTCGCAAGCGTGGGCGGAAGTCTCAATCCTCTAGGCTTACCTTTGACCTTGATCTCGACAGAGTTGAGTCGGAAGATGTAAGTGGTGAAGACGTCTATACTCCATTCGAAGACCAGCGGTGCGTAGCGAGATTCAGTCGTGATGGTGACCGTCTTTTCCTCATTGTCTTTATCCAGCTTAAACCCAACGAAGTGATGCTTGACCTCATGCAACCTGCTATTAATCCAATCCCGTCCATCCTGGGGTCTATCATTGTCCGTCAATGCACGATAAAACGTAAGTAGTGGCGGGCTCGCAAGCAGATTATCCGTATACCTCCCTTCAGCATCCCTGCCCTGGCTAGCATCAAGCACCTCATCCTGCCCGATAATCCTCTCCTCATTCTTCTTCCGCCAACTAATCAACTGTCCACGCTGTGTATCAAAAACCCATCTGCTTTGGACCGTCTCAATCAGGTACCTCTTATTTATAATGCTGGTCCCTTTCGGAATTTCCACAGGTGCTTCTAAGTCTTGGATAATCTGGCTCAGCGGCGGCGCACACTGGATCTGAATCTGCCCACTCGCAACCTCAAAACCCTCAGGTGCCCAGGCACAAGTTTCCCTCAGACGAAAAGATATCAATAACCACATCTCGCCCTGGGATTCACCGATGCCTTGTTCCCGTAGTTTAGGGCTGGGGGACTTATGCTCATTCTTCCCATCATTCGTCATAGACACCTTTTTAGTCCCCATGAAAGTGCGGATGTGGTTCTGCAACTCAATTCCAGTTTCAATCTCAATCTGATCCCCGGGGTAACAAAAAGGAATAGGAATTTCGAGCTCGATGCCCTCTTCTGTTTTGTAGCCTTCGCCTGATAGGTGGATGACGCAGCGGAGGTGGGCGAGTGAGAGGAAGGAGTACCGGTTTATGACGCGGAGGAAGAACCAATCGCTTTTGTCTTCGAGGATTTGGACTGGCTGAATTTGGTGAGCGTACTCCAGAAGGCCAGGTGTAGGCGTATGATCTGAGAAGCAGAGACCGTCGAGGACGAAATGGCCGTCATTGGGTGAGTCCCCAAAGTCGCCGCCGTATGCATAATATGGTGTTCCCTCCGGCGCCTCAGAAATCCTTGCCTCCTCAGCCGACAGTTGGTTAAGGAGGCCGTGGTTGGCCCACTCCCAAACAAATCCTCCTTGGAAGTTTCGGTATTTGTACCACGCTTCGACGTATTCTTTAGTGCCTCCTGGCCCGTTACCCATCGCATGTGCAAACTCGCACAGAATGAGCGGCTTCTTGGAATCCTTGCCGTCTTTTTCAAGCCAGTCGATACATTGCTCCACAGACCAGTACATCTGACTCTTAACATCTGACACATCATTCCCCCAATCTGGTTCGTAGTGTACTGGTCGGGTCTTGTCATAGTCCTTGACCCATCGATACATAGCCCGGTGGTTGCACCCGTAAAAGCTCTCATTACCCAGACTCCACATGATGATAGAAGGGTGATTCTTATCCCTATGCACCATCTGCTGTATCCTATCCACGTACGCGGCTTCCCAAGCAGGGTTGTCAGAAGACCACTGCTGATACGGGCCACCCAGTTCCCCAAAGCCATGACATTCGAGGTCTGTTTCATCGATTATATACAAACCCAATTGGTCAGCGAGATCGTGAAGTCGATGATCGTTAGGATAGTGACTTGTCCTAATAGCGTTAATCCCATATTGCTTCATCATCATCAGATCCCTCTTCATGAACTCGTACGGTACCGCTCTCCCATGCTTAGGATGATGCTCATGTCGATTCACCCCCTTCAGTATAATTGGCTGTCCATTAACCTTCAGTAATCCATCATCGATGTGGACCTCCCTAAACCCAATTTTGTGTACCAAGCAGTCTGTCTTCCGTCCATACTGAATACTCAGATTGTAAAGGAATGGGGTCTCAGTAGTCCATTTCTGAACATCTTGAACCGGAATCTCAATAAACACTGTCCCCAGATCTCCCTTCCTCCTCACTGTCTTCACCACTCTCTCTTTCTCTTCACCTGAGCCGTGGTGCGGGCCATGCCAAATATCATCATCCCTCTCCTTCAACGTAACAACCAGCGGCGTCGGCTCACTGAATTCAATCCTGACCCTCACCTGTCCATCTCTATAATTATTCATCAACTCCGTTTCGATCTTGACATCCTTAACATGCAAGACCGGCCAATAGCTCAAGGTAACATCTCTAAAAATGCCAGAGAGCCACCATTGGTCTTGGTCTTCGAGATAGGTGCCGTCACAGCGCTGATAAACTTTCACAGCGACGGTATCCTCCTGCCTGGTATTTCCCCCCCTGCTATTCCTCGGCAGCAAGTAGTCTGTGATGTCGAACTCGCTAGGATTACGTGCGCCTTGACTATAACCGACGAGGTGGCCGTTGATCCAGAGATGGAATGCGGAGTCTACACCGTCGAATCGTAGCCTGATTCTGTCGGTGGTATTTTTGCGGCCTACTCTCCAGTTATCAGGTAGTAGGAAAGCCCGTACGTATTCGCCCGACGGGTTATCGTCCAACGGTACTCGTGCCCGATCACCCTTGGGATCCACGTCGACGGGCCAGGGGAAGTTGACGTTTGTATATTGTGGTTTACCGAAACGCTCACCTTTGGCATGGAGGAGTTTCTTCTGCTTATTTTCACAAGAAAAGACATCGTGGGTTCGTCGCTGTAACTGCCAGTTCCCTGGCACCTCAATCCGATCCCAAGAGTCCTCGCCATTATCCTCTGTATCATCACCCCAGTTCCCAGGCAGCCAATAATCTTTGCTGATGCCTGAGACAGGCGTTGGGAAATCCCTGACTCGGAACCGCCAGGTTCCAGACAGCGAAATCGTGTACCGAGAATAAGCAGTCGGGTCATCGAGACTTTCAAGTCCGGACTTGAGGTCAGGATAGATCTGAATTGCAGCGCGGGGAGGGAGGGTGTTGCGGTGGAGGACGTGAAGGTTTGACCAGTCTGGGGCTTCGTCTTTTGGCGGGTAGGAGATGTGATCATGTGAAGACAGCGGAGAAGTCATGGCGATGGCTGACTGGTTGGTGTGTGGTTTGGTGTTATCGAACTGTAAGTTTGATCTTGCCAGCAAAAACTGACTTCTATCGCTAAGCTTTCCAAGCAATCAAATTTGGACTGGATGGCTGTCGAGGATCGTCCACGACAGAGATGGGGGTTTGGGAATCGTATCCTTTAAAAATGTATTGTGGGTTCGAACAGTTGTTGTCACTTGCTTCAAGGAACTTATCGAATTATAGACTTCAAATTTCTTATCATCGATGTTTTTACGTTAGCGCTTACAAAAAATTCCACCGTTCAGGTCGTGACTGAGAATTCCTCTCTACACGATGCTTGTTGCTGTATGGCTTGGTCCAAGGAAGTGAAGACTGATTATCGCTGAAGATGAGTCTTTCGAGTTTTCAAGCTAGCTATACGCAGCGTTTGAAGCAGTAGCCGAGTATGATATCGGTTTAAGCTGTGAGACTGCTACAAGTAGTCTGATGATATCGATGCGATGGATAGATGGGGATATGGAAATCGTGGTGTTGTCGATGGGTTGCGGGGTAACCCAGATCACACTAGTCCGTGCCACCTAACTAACGAGGAAGGTCAATCATGCTACGTATCACGGTACTTACGCCGTTTGCTTGGCAATTTCCTCGTCGTGATGAGACTAAAATATGGTTCATCCGATTCAGTAAATATGTTAGCCGAGTTATCTTATAGAACAGTGTTTAAGAGTCTAGTATGGGTAATCTGATCATTGAACTCTAGCTATACATTGATGTTTCTCTTTCAAGCATTATGAATATAGCATAACGATCCTGATCTCCCTGTAACAATGCCGAATTCGTGTATTATCTTTCGTTACCATGCTTTAATAGTTTCAGATCCTTTCAAGCATCTCCTGACTCGCCATTCACAGAGCGAGCTGCTTAGGTGTACTGCCAAGCACCAGCATTGTTGCTTGGCTGCTCAATCTGCCTCAGTCCAACCAACTTCACACAGTTTGTCTGATTGAAAGCTGGAGTTCTGGCATAGAGCTGATACGTAGCGCTCGAGAAATCCGGAACATCTGGACAAACAAGGATTCCAGCTATTAATTGTCAGCATCTCTCCCTCTTACCTCATTCTCAGTGGTTTTGTGATAACGATGATCAGAGTGCTTCTCTCCTCTCACCTGGACGATCTGCAAGGTTATGCAAAAACCTAAAGGGAAACCTACCAAAAGCAGCATTATCGGGCGTCTTCCAGTTGATGAGCATCTTCTTCCCCTGACGATCCTCGAAGGTGATGTTTGTAAAGCCACCGAAGAAGGAGCCAGCGGGCGTGGCGCCCGAGTGGGCCAGGGTGTAAGAGATGAGACCGGACGGTGCGACATAGGTTTGTTGACCGCCTGGGACTATGACGCTGAGGGTGTGTTAGCGTTGAGTTTTCTCGATCTCCATGGCGTCCTTTGCTTCGTTGCGATAGACGAACGCAATGAGTAAGGCGATGGGAAGGAATGAAGGAAAGGCATCGCGACACATACGAGATCTGCATCCCACCACCATAAACCACAGTCTGATTTCCCGGCGGACAAGCCTCCTGTGGGACAGCAGGCACAGGACAGTACGCAGCGGGGCCATCAAGGCCAAGGTTGAAACTCAAACCCGAAGCCTCGACCTTCTGGTTGTGGAGGACGGTGCCTGGGTTGTAGACTTGGAGGGTGAATGCGTTGATCTTCTGGGGCGCTGTGCCTGTTTGGGCTGTGGCCAGCGAGGCGAGAGATGCCACGGAGGCGAGAGTGCTTGTGAGACGCATGTGGAATTGTGCTTATGTTGTGGTAAAGTGTGGTTGAGGGTGGTGTTGTGATATGAATAGAAGACCGAGAAATGGGAGAGTAGATAGTAGATATATATGGACAGTAGTGGGAACAATGAGGAAAGAGCACTCATACCCACTTTCTTGTTCCACCTTCAGATCGAGCATTATATCGTACCCAGTTCTTGGCTGCTATCATATCTCGGAAGTATACTCGCAAGCGCGCCTTCATGACGACGTCTCCTCGTTTAGATGGCAAGAACGGGAGTTACGTGGCATGAGATACTAATTTTGATGCTGTTAAATGTGGAAAGCACGAGGATGTCTCGGCTTTTCTGGCTTTAGGGGACGCAGACTTCGTATACTGAGTGTAGGATTGGCAATTTTACTCCTTTTTTCGAAAAAACATGACAATTGACGTAAATTAGTGTCCAACCCGATGACAATGAAAGTGACATATCTTTTCTAAATGCACTTTTAAACCACTAATTTTAGCCTAATTTGGCTTAGCGTCGAGGCTCAAGCGAGTACACCATGCCCAATGTGGCTGTCCATCCTCATAGCCGAGGCTGCTTTTGCCAATTTTGTCCGTCAGAAAATAAATTTACAGACGTCTGTCAGAGATTTCTTAGACAAACACTACATTGCAAGGTGACAGGACCCAACACTAGTTGAGTGGTCATCAATACGAGATTTTCGTAACACTACACTAACCTCACATACGGCTGCGTCGGCAGTAACATCGTCTTCGCAGAGTCGCACCAATTCGCTGAGATAGTATTCGTGTTCTGCGTCGATCTTTCTGATGGAAAGAGGAGAGTGTACGAAGTGCGGAGATGTTGTGTAATGGTGGGTGCTACTATGTCCCACCATTTGACGATCATCTCCTGGATGCAGTGACGAGCCATCAACTACGCAAAAGATAGCGAAACAGCAACGCCGGATAATATACAGCCGAGGTTGAGTTAAAGAAAATCGAGCTATAAAGAGCCGCCTGCTTCGCTTAAATGCCACTATTCATCTTATCGTCTACAGCAGGCCATTGCAATAGTGAAGATCGAGAGACGAGTGGAACCTTTTGTACCTAAACGAGCCAGGCAAGATCAAGGATGAGAAGACCCCGTAGTCTGATACTAGCAACGGAGCTCTGCGAGAAAAGAGAACATTGAACCAAAGCCACACGCAGCCAGGCTTTCTTTTCCTCAATGACTCTGATAATCTTCTGTTTCGATGGCCACTTCCATTGCTGGGCGCGACTTGAGCAGCGATAAGAGCACGAAGTGATCGCGAAAGGTCGTCTAAATGCGACGGAAGGCCACTGGGTGAACGAAAAAAATGCTTTGAAATAAATCTGCGGTATGGGTACTGTATGTGTTGGAACACGAAGTTGATTATTTGAAGCTCGAGATGTTGGTGTTTTCGACACTCGATTCTGCCAAGATATGCCAAGCTGGTCGCTCCAAGCCGGTCGCTCCAAGCGGTGTGAATCACAGCACCCCTGTTCCTGAATGGATCATCTCCTTCCCAGCCTCGTCTTGCGACAACACCAAGCATCCACCAAGGTATCACCATCAACTGAACGCTCCTTTGTTATCGCCAGGTGGCCGAATTACTATCAAACTTATGCGCTTGTCATAAGAGCCGTGCCGCATCATTATAACCGCCACAAGGAGGAATATTAGCAACGTTAATAAGGAGGAGCGAAGATGGGCGTCTGCGCATCTTGCTTGGGCTGGCAGAAGAAGGAGGACGACGTAAGTTCATCTCCCCATCCTATCTCGTTCGCTTCCCTTGAGCCCTTACAACTAGCTCTTTCTCTATACACCCACTAACCAACCCACAGGATTCAACCTCCCCCCTCATCATAGACGAAACACCCAACTACGGCGCCATCGCCCCCGACGCCTCCTCCACACCTCCCGCCAGCACCACAGCAGCCGACACCAGAAACGACAAAGAACTAGAACTCATCGTCAACCTCGCCAGCAGGAAGCTTATACCTATATATGATGCGCCGGAGCCGCAGGGGGCCAGCACGATGAGTCCGTATAGTGAGATTGTGAGGAAGTTGAGTGGAGAGGATTTGCTGAGTGCTAGCGTGGATGAAGCGGACGACTGGGGATCGGATACCGATGATGAGAGGGATATAGGTGGACAGGGACAGGGAGGATTGAAGAGCTATGCCGAAATCGTTAAGAGGCCCGATGTTGGGCCGCTCACGACGACTTTGAAGCAGAGTGAAGCAAATTGAGGGACAACTCTTACTTTTATGCTTGAGAAGCGGTGGAGCTGGACAGTGGATTTTGTGATTGAACGCAGTCACTGGAAACAATAACGAAGGTAGGAAGTTCTCGGGCTCGTCTGGACCGCCTGCGAGGAGCTCCTAGTGTGGTCTTCATGGTAGAATGGAAGGTAGCGTCCACAGGCAGCAAGATATCATGCGCCACTTTATGCATGTATACGAGACGAAGAGAAAGGACATAAAAGTAACAATGACAAGAAGAAGGAAGACGACGTCTATTCATCAGGTGGGTTCGTTCAAATCTTTACAGCGATGGCGTTTGGGTTTGTACCAGTATTGGTGGCCTTTTGCTTATACCAGGCGGCTGGGGCGGATAACTTCTAAGACAAAAGTTTCACATCTATCCGCACTTACCCGACTTTTATGTTGATGCTGTTGGCGATGCATCGTCGCTTCCAACCAGAAGTCGTGCAGATCACATGACTGTTACCACAGAACATCAGCCACGTGCGAAATGTCGTTCACGAGAAAGGCCGACGACAGCAAGCTAATAGCAGTATATGTAGGTGACCGTCCCATCAAACTTTTTTCCTCCTTCAGAATCTCATTCTATTGCTCAATGTTGTCTAACCACCTTTGATTGGCAACTCTAATCGATTTGAAGTTCTCAAGGTCTCGCTTAATCATGCCCAGTTTCCCTCCTATCGGTTACACTTTCATAGGGTCACATTGGGGGCCCGCCAAGCATCTCAGAGTTGACATTCCCCGCATAAGACCTCTTCAAACGCTGATGTCGAATCTGAAACGTCTCAAGATGCTCTCAAGTGTCACGAGTTTCACTGCTATCATGAAATCGGCGGCGCTATGAATTCAGAGCATTCCGCAAAGTTGCGACAGCCTTGCTGCCAGTCCATGACCCAGGACAACCATTCATAACCGCTATTTCATGGCCTGCTAAGCGCCGAGCATCATGGTGACTGTTCCACCGCTGCAGCACTGTAAGTACAAGCAATGGCACAGTTGGCTTCAGGTGGTCCATAAGACAGTGGCGCCGCCCTTCCTTGCTCCTTCGCTTTCAACCGTTCTATTCAGCACAGCACGGAATTGAACGTCTTATGTAGTATACTTCGTCGTGTATTGCTACCTATATCCATACTCCAATCACCTGCTTTTTCCACGGTTCACGCATCCTCGCAACTACTCCCAGGGCAGCGACTCCAAATTATCAGCAATCTCAGCTCCTGCAAGACAAGAGAACGACAGCAACATCTAAAATTCATCCCACACAAACTACGCTTAAGTCCTGCCTATGTATACTGTTAGTATTCATCAACAACCCTTGTCAACCAATCCTTCTTACCGGAAAGGGATGCACGCTCAGTATTAAGCTTAGCCACAAGCTTTTGGATCTCCTTGTCGTAGTCGTCAATGGCATCGTAAGCCTTCTCGATACTGGCACTGCGCTTCTTCCCGGCCTTCTCGTCCTTCTGCCACACGCGGATGTTGTCACACTCCTTCTGCCTCTTGCGATAGAGGGTGTCATGGCGGAGGCAGGTCTTGCACTTGGCAGACTGGTCTGCGTAGGAATTCATGACAAGCTTCATGCCACACGTCTCGCCGGAACGATACTCGCGAGGACACTGCTCGCGACAGTTACCCCACTTGAAGTCGCCGCAGCCGAAGACAGTCTGATCGTAGAAGCACATGGTGATGGCAGTGCTGGGACTTGCTGTTAGCTAGAGGTCACCGAACGCTAAAGGATACCACATACAGATGGTTGGAGCTTGATTGGTTTTGACTCGAGGAATAAGATGTCGAGAAGTTTGATGAAGGCTCTGGTTGCTGTTATGTTGTTGTTTTGGAGGATTTGAAGCTGGTGTCGAGATGATAAAGACTTGGTGGAGTAAACGCAGGTATTTATATCTCAATCCTCGATTCCTTCTTCTCGTTGTCCCAAGCACAACTGACATCCTCGGACAACTAGTTTGCATCATCCTCCACCTCTTTGACATCCAGGCCAAGACCAGCTGCATCGATAATCCATGGAGATCCCAGCTAGAGCATCGTCTTCGCAAGGACTGCTTCCTCAATCCGACGAAAGCGAATCCATCGTGTTGTTCATGTTGTGTAGGTGCATACTCATGCATGGTTCCGACTCGCTCATCAACAACCCACCTCCTTGATTTCGATCACAACAGCTGTCATCACTGCCTCCATCACCACTTGCCGACGGTCCAGAACGCACTCATGTAAACAACAATCCGTCCACCACGAATATCCCTCATATAGTTCCTCCCGCATTGCTTCGTTGTCCAGCGCCTCTCAATGCACGCGGCCTCGACAGCTAGGACGTATAGTCCGGGTTGGACGTGGAGGACAACTGCACGCCCCCGCATAGGATGAATTTACGAGACTTATGGACGATGCTGAGATGATCCCATTGATTTCAGCTATTCAAGGAGGCTCGTTGACGAATTGGCCAAACAGATGGCCAGAGCGATTCCACTGACGCATCATGTATGCGCTGCCACGTCTATCGTCGAGGTTCTGAGGTGGAGTGGTACGCAAGAATGCTAGCTGGAGAGATCGATAATTTCCTCGACACTTCGTTTCAACATTTCGATATCTGCGAGTTGACAACCTCCGTTGGGCAGCGACAGGAGGGCGTGGCAAGACTATCATATGGATTAGCAGTTAGATTTCCAGAGGCGGAAGAGTCGCCCCGGGGTAGGCCTCTGTTATGCAGGCCTCTCATTGACCACCCCCCGTACAGCCAGAGTCCTCACAACTACGAAAGGCTTTTTACGGCTCTTTCGCAGTACTGAACCCGGTCACCGACTAACAAGAAACGATTTGGGAACTTTAGGATTGATGTGCTGTCCGACTCTTTACTTCTGTGGGGTAACGAACTGGCTGGACGAGATAATATTTTGCCTGTTATGCCTCTCACACCCAGACTCCTGAGCACCACATGGACGAATGGCAACCATGTGTAAGCGCATTACATACTCGTCTTGGTATGCATATGGGTGGTGCGCACGGGATAAAATGCTCCTGCGGTCTACCTGTGGCGAGTCTTTCGATCAACAGTGGAGAAGGGTGGGCCGCATGGACTGCATCGTTAGGACATGTCATCGACTGGTTTGGAATGGTGCCTCGGAATAGCACATTCACCTCGATTGGCTTCCCTGGCCCACGAAACGAGAGGGGTTAAAGGTGCTGCAACGTGGCGAGCAGAGTTTGGCCCATCCTCGTTCTATCCAGGATAACCAAAGATGGCTTGAGGTTGATGCAATGTCGCCACCACCACTTGGGGAGCTGGAGAGACACTACCTTGCACATCTCATATAAGCCGGTAGGACGAGGCAAGCGGAGGAAATTCACTGTATTCGCTCCCGTCTTTGCCTTGTCCATCAAAACACTCACACTTCTCCGGAAAATCTTGCTCTGATGTCAAACCAGGTGTGGTAAGATTGATGCTACCAAAATGCCCTAGCAGGGGACATGTCAACTTGGCTTGTGCGAGCATCAGCATTGCCAGTCCTTGCAACCACCATCGGCACCTCCACCGCCAGCCTGCTTTGCGGCTTTCGGTGAAGAATGCAGTATGGCCCAGCGCCTGACGGAATAAAGGTCAATGAGAATTTTCTTGTTTTCTGCTTCACAGTAGTTGACACAACTCGGTATCGTAAGCTAGGCGACGCTTTTACTACTGCCTGCTGGCGCCATAATTGTTTCTACCAACTTTTAGGCTCGATCAGGTAACGCCACACCGCATGCTGACAAGTGCATGTTGTCTTTATGTCAATATGGTGGAGCGGGGTCAGCTATGTGCTGGCCTCTCGATCGACCAGATCTGTTGGATATCTTGCCTGGTCTTAGCTTGGGAGTGATCATAGCCTGGTATGAGAAACGTTCTCGGCTTACGACAATCAATCTTTCATGTCATGACGCATCCACTGTGTCAATAGACCGATGGTAATGGCACGCTGCACCGCATGAAATCCAGCCGAATAAGACTGGAAATAGGAATCGACAATCGGGATATCACGAGTGAGTGCGTAGCACGACGCATCACGACACATTCACGACCTCCAGCTATCAGGCACCACTGCACAATTGAAGGTGAGATCCCGCTCTGGACTCGATTGACAGCTGTCAAAACGCCAAACTGTAATGCCAAGCTGCAACGCGCTGTGTTTGTGCTGCTTGGAGGTAAGGTAAGTTCCCCAAGTGTTCTCGTTACACCTGCCCCGCGATGTTCAGTCGTCATTATTGCGCCAGAAAGTTCCATTTTCGAGATTAAAGCGCGCAAGGTGGGAAGGTAAACAAGGCCTTTCTGTGACCTGGTGGAGTAGCGGGGAGATGAGAGCGAAAAGTCGTCTGTAGATTGTCTCGCCAGACTTCAGGAGGGAAGCCATGGTCTGATGGAGGTGGCCCCTTTTCTGACCGCTCTGGACTAGGTAAGTCGGGGTGGCCATGGAGGGGTGGCAAACCGCATCTCAACATAGCCTACTTGTCGTCACCTAGAAATTCTCGGTCGCCGTTCCTCCGCAAAATTTCTTAAGCTTTTGAGTTCTGCTCATTGTGTCGTCGTTTTCCAGTGAATTTCCGATCTCGCAATGAGACGTCGTCATCTGTTCGCAGCTTTGCCACATCATGTGATATCTCCCGCTATGCCTGCTCGCGGGTAGGGCGCGAAAGTGAAAGAGGCTGCAGTTTTGGGATTGCGACACCGAGTGCTCTCATTGGAGGAGAGTTTGTTGAGGTTGAACAGTAAGAGGGATGGGCCGAAGCGAGGCGGGGCGCTACGGGGCGCGACGTGGACGCGTATGTGGCCGCGGCCATGTGACCTATTGTGGTCCGGAACTGGGCTGCAGGGCACGCGTCGAAACATTGGTGTGAAAGGTGACGAAGTGGGAATGTCGGAGGCTGGGAGGGCATTGCCAAGCTTAAGTTGAGACTAAGGTTACAAGTGGTCATGACAGGGGCTGGGAAGATCGGAAGGAGAAGACCATGCCGCCGGCTTGAAGTGATCGGCTGTTAGATAGATTGCTTCTATACCATCGCACCTTGCTGTCCCTGACCTTGAAGTTTCACATGCTTTCTCGCTGCCATTCTGGCATCTCGTTCCAGAATGTTCCGCGGCCTCGGGCCAATCTCCTCCGTTTCACAACAGTCCGAAATACCCAACTGATTGAGAATCGTCGACGTCCATTTTAGCCTCTTTGGAGAGTGGAACCGCTCCTTTCGTCGCAGTCCTCTGACAGAGACTCATATACCGTTAAATTGGCTGCCCTTGCTTGGCTAGCTGGGAGATGACGCTGGGTTTGATTGTGAGACGTGTGAAGTCGGTGTCTAGGAAATTGGTTGCTGGGTTTTTTGAGCATGGCGGATCTCTGGGAGGATGTGGAGAGGAAGAAGAAAAGATCGTTGCGATTAAGAGGTGGAATTGGGCTTAAATTTTGGATAGACAAGGGCGTGGAAGGTGAAGACCGGGCGTGTTGAACGTTGGGAGACGAGAGTAGAGATTGGAGGATAAAGTGGGCTTTTGAGCCAGTATCCGATCGACGAAGAGGGGGACTGTGTATCTATGTTGAGACTTACTCTTGTTCCTCCTGCTTATAAAGTGATGAGTGAAGAGAGGACTTCGGAAAAACATTTCGTCGCTCCTACATTACGTGTTTGACTGAGTAGACTCGAGGCTTCGCAACGCCATAAGGTATCTCAGTACCAACTAGCCTCGCATCTCGAGAGCCTGTATGATAACAAAACTAAAATGGGGCATACCGCTCAATTTCTAAGTGCTAAGATGTTAACCTGCACGAAAACTCTATTTTCTTGATACTAGCTGGCATTGGGCAGTTGTAACATAATGGTCGCTAGCGACGACTCCACGTCCTCAACCACAGGGAATGTGTTTGGTATTCTCATATATTTATTGTAGCTCTGTAAGTGGGGTGTTTTTCTATATATATCGCAGCTCACTTGGTTCCACGAAGATGTGTGACAGTGGGAATATGTGACAAAAATTCCAGAAGTCCATAGATTTCTTGAGCATTGTCTAACTGGTTGAAGTAGCATGAGGGCGAAGTTCATACATTGTCGACTCCCCGTACTTGACATGTAAGTTGTTTACATGCCTTTCTTTACCTTCTGAGAAGCACGGTCAACGGTATGCAGAAAGGCGTCAGATGCCAAAATTTATGCTTTAACTCGGGAAGATCTCTTGCGGGACTCTTGGAAGGCAGCAAAATATGAAAAAGAAGATTCATTGCCAGCTTCCGGGACCTCAGCGGATCAACACGGTGACAACATCCAAACAGCCGAACCAAATCCTCACCGCCAGGTAGCGAATCCACAATTCATAGCGTTGGCATCGAGGGAACAACCCCTCGAAGTGAGGGCCCAGGTCATTGCGAGGTTCTTGAAAATAAGCCAAGTGTGTACGGACTACTCCTGCTCGACATGCAACTTGTTCACAGATTTCAACTTTCTCAAAGACTTTAAGCCGCATGCAGAAAAGCGACAGATGCTAAAATTCATGCTCTGACCCTATACGACCTCTGGCAGCGCATACGGAACCCAGTCACGAATAAAGAAGAAAATTGGTCCTCATTTTTATATATCTCAACAGGTCAACAGGTTGACAGCTCACACAAATTTTAATTAGACAAATCACGGCTTGTAAACTGTCAAGCGAGTCAACATGTCAGCAAAGGAATTTCATCCTAACACCGTCAAGCTCGTTGTCACCAGCTTATTATTTGGCAGCAAGAGTACCACAACAAGTACCAAGGCCGACTAAACGGTTTGTGATGGTTCGCTCTTCAGATAGAAAGAATAACAGATTCCGGCATGAAGGTTAAGGAGGATTCTCTTCCTTATCCCAGCTTTTTCCTCTGCCAACTACCTGGCTTCGTCGGATGACCATATTTCTAGAATGCTAAGGCTTAAAGAGTCGTCAGTTGCTTTTCATTACTGCGTCTTACATTCCTCATACTCTTTATTTTCTGACCATTGCCTATATCGCTTCATTTGGCTGCCATCCATCCTCCTCGTCCTCGCTCTCCAGATCCTCAAGCGGGAACGTCAAAATCGCCGCAATATCCCCCAACCCCTCCAACTTCTTCCCACTCTCATGATCTGAACTCAAGACCCTCACCTCCCCACCGTCCTCCTTAACTCTATCCACCAACCTAACCCACCTCTTCCTCTCCCCAATAACATTACTCCTAAACAACTTATTGCCAATCAAGAGTACACCCCCACCTCGGCCCACAGCCCCCTTATCAACAGCCTTCTCCACCTCCCCCTTCCCATACCACGCCCTCCCGTCATCCCTCCTCAACATCTCCTCAAAACTACTCATCAGCTTGGTCTCCCGCGCATACTTTGTATCCGCCAATTTTGCCATCACCTCCGGACTAGCAAGCACCTCATTCAGCGCATGCAGATGTCCGCTACTAGAATGAATAACGACAAAATTAATTTTATTACCCAGGACGGCCTTCTCGCCTTTCTCGTTCGCTTTGTCCAGGATGTACTTCAGGAATCCCTCGGCCACAAAGCCAGGGGAGGCGATTAGCAGGGGGCGCGGCTCGGTGATGTCGACATGTCGCCTCAGCGTCTCCAACGTCGTCGCATAAAAGCGTTGCAGGGACTTGTCATGGTCTGCGCTTGCGCCGCCTTGGCGTTTCTTTGCGACTGGGACTTCGACGCGTTGGCGCAATAGGGTTTGGTATTCGGTGATTAAGCAGACGTTGGCGATGCCTTCTTGCATTACGACGGCAGGTACGACGCCTTCTTTGTCTATCCTCGTCGCCTCCCTCACTGCATCCAAAGCTATAGAATCCCATCCACCGTTTTCCAAACTTTTTTGGAGCGTGAAGTTCCGGTTCAACTCGAGGTCGAGGGTGTGGAAGGCGCCCACACGCACCCATTTGTTTTCATTGCACACGCGGCCCGAGACGTGGAGTTGGCCGACGGCGGAGTCAAAGTCAATGGCTGTTACTGAGATAGAGAGGGTGATGTGGACGCGAGTTGAGTTTGTGCTGCCGGTTGCTGATTCGGTGGTTACCCTGCGCAGGGCGGAGGCGGTGACGGTGTCGGTTGGAGAGATGAGGTTGTATGCGTGCCACTGCGACATTGTTAGTGCTGCTGAAGGACGTGGATGCGTAAAGGTTCGAGGCAGGTAAGCTGTTGGCGCATAGCCATTGCTTGAGGTGCGCGCAGATGTTTGGGGGGACGTACCATGTCCTCCGGCTCCTCGGGCAGCAGGACGACTGTGCCTGTGCCATCTCTTTCTATGTTACTTTTTATCAACCTCATTATGTGTTCTGGACTAGCTGTGAGTTGTTGTTAATGCGACGCGATTGTGCGTGTCTGGCGTTGCGCGCGATATGGCGGGGCAGAGCTGTCCTGGGGTGATGTCTTGGCAGCCTCGTGCTACGTCACCGACACTTGCGTTTAAGCTTGGAGCTGGGCGCTTAGAAGCACAGGCCAAATGAAACGAACTGAGCAGAGCAAAGGTGTCTTTGAGGCAATATAGAGGATTAGCATAATATCTGCTGCATTTATGCTCACATCAGTTAACCATCTTCCATTCGTTCGGGAACACAAACGATTATCCAAGTCATAGTGCCTGGTCCATATGGGAGGCATAGCCCAGTGTGATTAGGTGTATAGATTTGCTTGCTCTTGTTCTGCTAGCTTGCCACGACATCGTTCATATCTCATGGCCATCAGCACCCATAAACAACGCCTTACGTATCGCTCATTAGATTCTTACTGCTTCCCTTACTTGCCGACACCAACCTCCTCACACCTCTGTATCCTCTCCTTAACATGCTCCACATCCATCAAAGCAGTCTGCTTCTCCTTCTCTCCCATCCCACTCAACTTATCCTCCCCGAGCTTCCCAGCGAAAGCCAGTTCCAGCCTTTCACTTGTCGCTTTTAACGGCTGCAAATAAATCTCATCAACAACACTAAGCATGCCTTCTGGAACCGTCACTTCCTTGCCTTCCCATTGAGTAATGAATATAAGGAATCCGAGGGCGGCCATGTTGAAGACATACATCTTATTGAAGTCCTCCCACAACTCCGCTTCTCCTTCTGAGCTCAATGCAAATTCATAGGGAAACAGATATGGTTGGAGAACTGACAGCGCGGCGGGCGAGGCGAAGGCGTTGCGTTGTGGTGAGTGAGTATGTCCTTCATGGCCCCGTGTTTGTGCGGGGTTACTCGATCGCTTGTGCGCTGTGATCAACTCCTCCTTAAGCCAGCCAACGGCCGAGGCACGGAGAGATTCGTAGGGACAGTGCTCAAGCGTATCCGCCAGAAATTGCACTCTCACCGTGTCGGCTGGATGTGCGTGCAGAATGTTGCCTGTGAGGATATGTGCTGCGTAACGAAGGCGTTCGTGTGGGCAATTTGCGGAGATGAGGGAGAGAGATTGCAGGAGTTGGAGAAATTCATCATCCTCTAGTGGTCCTGAGACGAATTTATCGTTATTCTCGAGCCACAGGCCGATGGCTAGTAAAGCGTCGATCAAAGACTCATCTTCTCTACCGGTATTCTCGATGCCGTGGACGCCTATGAAGCTTGCTAATATGGTTGCGAAATCCGGGAAGAGTGTAAGGGTTGGTAAAGAGGTGTGTGTCGTCTCAAAAAGTGTCGAAGAGAAAATGGCATGTGTGAGGAGGAACAACGTTCCAGCTCTCGACAAAGGAATGTCTTCCGGCGCGTTCGGCATGTTTGCCTCCGCCTCAGCAACATCCCCATCCGTGTCCACCGGGCTCGGTGGCTCGATATCCTTCTTCGCCTTCAGCTGCTCCAGCAGATACGTTGAGTCACATAGCTCAAGGTCCCTAGCCAGCGCAACCATTTGACCCACCACCACCTCGCGCTCCTGCAGTTCCGAGTCCTCGCGATATGCTTCACACCTTGTCTTCCGCCCTTGCACAACCTTGGATGGTTGATAGTGCTCCAGCAATCTTGGCGCCCATTCAAGGAGGTTCTCGTTGACGTACAGCTCCAGGACGTGGGTGAGGAATGATTGCAACAACTTCTTCGTTATCGCTGATTCTTTTGGATCTTCTGCGCTCGCCTCCGGGTCAGGCGCTTGTTCACCCTTGGACGGCTCTGCGATCGCCAAATTCTGCATACTCAGACTACTCTTTCTCGTTGGCAGCGTCGGTCTTTTCTGTGGTGCAAGAGCCTGTATAAAGCTTACGACTGCATAGGTTGCTTGTGGTGATGGTTTATAGGCAGCAAGGACAGCCATCATTGAGGTTGAGAGGAAGCGGGACGGGTATTTCGTCTTAATCCTCGGGTGCAGAGTCGCAAGCATGCCCACCAACGTCATGAATTTATCGCCATCACTTGGTCCACCATGCACAGCACCATTCTTATCCTCCATCTTTCTATTTACCATGTCCCGTGCCTCCTCTGCTGATTCGGCGATGACATCATCCTCACCCACCCTCAGGAGTCTCAGCGCTTCTGTCACCTGCAATATAACCTCTCTAGGGTTTCCGAGGCGTGCTATTGTCTTTAGACATTGTGTGGAACCAGGAAGAGGAATAAGCATGTGTATCAAATCCCAGCCAATCTTTTGGCACAGCGAAACATCTTGGAGAACTTCGTTCAGCGTTGGGAGGAGGGCAGGTGTGAGGTGGGTTTCGATGATTGTGAGGTATGCGAGGTCGTCTGAGACTGGTGGTCTTGAATCCTTGACCGCTGTGATGCTTTGTTCGAGTGTTGGTGGGGTGGACATTGTAGTGGTTTATGTGGGTGTCGGTGTTGGAGAATGTGTATAGTTGAGTTGTTAGTGGTGTTGTGAGTGTCAATCTGGAACTTGAGTGAACGGCCCAGACAGAGCTGGCTACGACATGACCCCGCTGTAGCTGTAGCCTTGGCCGATAGCGCGAGGCTGATGTGACGTCTTGGCAGACGGAAGGCTGAAGTATTTCTTGGCATCCAATCCTCTATTTAGCTTAGGTCTCATCACCGGCACAACATCGGCTTCGTCGGCGAACTACAGGGACCAGCGGCAAAGCGGCAATTGGTCTCATCTCTGACCACTTATGGTCAGTGGCTTGACAGCGGAACGTGATTATCTTCAATTAAACTCAATCTGGAATGCAGATCCTCGCGGGGTGGTAATGACGATGCCTTCATTGGCGGATCCAGGATATTCAATGTCAGGCGGAGCGGGGGTGGATGTGGGGAAAGCTTAACCCCGCAAAATGGAGGGGAAAGCTTGACCTCATCGCGGGGTAAAGGTTGGTGTTCATTGAATATATGCAGCTAAGTGGCTGCTCTCACTTTAGACATCCCTTCTTCACCTTTCATCCAGTTCAGAGGATCACTACACACTCGACTCTAGCCATTGATCTCTACCCAAACACAATGGCGTCCACACAAGAACGCACCCAAGAAGAGCCTCGCTATCTCGACTTCCCATGTATTCCTCCCGGAACCATGAGAGATGGCAAGCCAGTCCTTAATCGTTGGTCTGGCTTCCTCACAAAGGACCATGACTTCCCGGGGGCTCAGGTACCACAATCCCTAACGGTAAAAGCAACTCAGATGTTAACCACTTAACAGGCTATGCTCTACGCAGCCGGTGTCCCAAACCGCGAAATGATGAAGAATGCCCCTCACGTCGGAATCTCCACAGTCTGGTGGGAAGGCAACCCATGTAACATGCATCTACACGACCTGGGCAAAGTCGTCAAGCAAGCCGTCTTAAAACAAGATATGCTTGCATGGCAGGTGGGTACCTCGCCTTCAATCTTCCAACATATCACTAACCGGATAACCAGTTCAACACGATTGGTGTCTCAGACGCAATCACCATGGGGGGTCCAGGAATGAGATATTCTCTGCAGACTCGAGAGATTATTGCAGATTCAATCGAGTCAGTAACTTGCGCTCAACACCACGACGCCAATATCTCCATCCCAGGCTGCGACAAAAACATGCCCGGCGTAATTATGGCCGCGGCCCGCCACAACCGTCCTTTTATCATGATCTACGGCGGCACGATCAAGAAAGGCTTTTCCAAAACCCAAAACCGCGATATCAACGTATCAACCTGCTACGAAGCATCTGGTGCCTTCACATACGGCACCTTGACGGCCACTGACGGAAAATCCTCCCCGGACGACGTACTGGAAGACCTAGAACGCCACGCATGTCCCGGCGCGGGAGCCTGTGGCGGGATGTACACCGCGAACACCATGTCGACCGCTATTGAAGCCATGGGTCTCTGTCTGCCTGGCTCCTCTAGCAATCCGGCCGAATCCCCAGCGAAGTTGAGGGAGTGTGAGAGGGCGGCTGAGGCAATCCGCGTTTGCATGGAACAGGATATTACGCCGAGAAAGTTGATGACGAAGGAAAGTTTTGAGAACGCACTCGTCCTCACCATGGCTTTGGGTGGGTCGACAAATGGCGTCCTGCATTTTTTGGCTATGGCACGCACTGCTGAAGTAGATCTCAAGTTGGATGATATTCAGAGGGTATCCGACAAAATCCCATTCCTCGCCGATCTGGCGCCGAGTGGGAAGTATCTCATGGAGGACCTATACGATATCGGTGGTACGCCATCCGTCCTCAAATATCTCGTCGCAGCCGGGTTGATAAACGGTAAAATCCCAACAGTGACCGGCAAATCCCTCGAAGAGAATTTGAAGTCATTCCCCTCCCTCCCACAAGACCAGGTAATCATCCGCTCGCTCGACAATCCAATAAAATCCTCCGGCCATCTTCAGATCCTCCGCGGCAACCTCGCGCCTGGTGGCGCGGTCGCGAAGATCACCGGCAAAGAAGGTTTAGAATTCACCGGCAAGGCGAGGGTGTTTGACAAAGAACACGCCCTCGATGAAGCTCTGAATAAGGGAGATATTCCACGTGGTGAGAATCTTGTCTTGATAGTCAGATACGAAGGACCAAAGGGAGGCCCGGGAATGCCAGAACAGCTCAAAGCCTCAGCAGCAATTATGGGGGCTGGGTTGACCAACATCGCGCTGGTTACTGACGGGCGTTACTCTGGTGCTTCGCATGGATTTATTGTTGGTCATGTTGTGCCGGAGGCCGCTGTTGGTGGACCGATTGGGCTTGTGAGAGACGGTGATGTGGTTACGATTAGTGCGAAGACGAATACGATCTCGATGGATGTGTCTGATGAGGAGCTTGAGGCTAGGCGCAAGGCTTGGAAGCCCACCAGGCCGTTGGTCAACAGAGGTACGCTAGGTAAATACGCCGCTCTGGTCGGCAATGCTTCCGAGGGCGCTATGACGGATCTATTTTGAGCGATTTACACTGGATGTGGGATGTGTTAAGTGGTTGGCATGTAGTTGATGTGCTTGCATCACCAAACTGCGCAGTCTAGTATTTTACCTGCAATTCGAGACCTCAACAAGCGGTTACTTCACAGATACACACCGAGTCCCTGCTGCTTTGCCTTTAGTTGTTACAGGATGGCGAGACTCCTGACTTCCATGGTGTATATAAGACGAAGGATCATCGTCGTGTCTAAGAAGGAAGAGAAAGCCCGGCGCTACCTCTGTGGGTTTTTGATAGTTTGGCTTTGTCTCCACTCAAAACACCAGATTTACGTCGATTTAGTTCAACTTCAGCGGGTTTGAGAATCAAGACAGGTCTTATAATTTTCACTACTTTCCATTACTCGATCATCACTTGAGTACTACTTAGAGTGTGACTTAAGACGTCCCTACTCACCTAGTGCTCTACTCGTATTTCCAGAATCACGAGTGGTGCCAAGCTTTCCTAGCACATTTGCCGAGCCAATTAGACGCTATTTTTTAAAAATTTAGCAGGTGATTTACGAAGATTATGCTCTCATTACCCCATAAAAAACAAATGGGCTTCATAGATACGCGCCCTGATAAATGGCTTGCTTATGCGCTAGCATATATGAACTAATTCTATTAAGGCTCTCTATAATCACGGGCTACTCCCTACACTACTCGAGTATTTTGTGTTGACAACTCAAGTAGCCTTGGCGGAACTCGAGAATAGTAGAAGTTACTTAGTACCATTTGAGTATCACGCTTCAACGCGGATAATCTAGTCTCGGTAAGACGATGTAATCTATCCCGTGTCAAGAAATTGTCTTAGTGAATATATCGGTATACTGAATTGTTACATCATCCATCCATCAAGGGTACTCTGTATTCGGCTATTGCTAACTAGCGATTTCAACTTTTGTTCCACTCGCTCAATTGCTCGCAACTGAGCTGTAATCTCAAAAATGAAGCTGAGAAGTGTATGAATTCAATAATCATATCACAACAAGAAGATAATATGGAGAAGAGAGTCAATATTGCAGATATCGTAGATTGTGTGGTAGAGTATGTAAATGGTTTCAAGCTCTAAATTAGAAAAAACTCGGGAGACGCTACGAGCTCTTTACGAACCTCCGAGGCGATTCGCGGATGTCTCGCCTACATTGTGGTACATCGAAGCTCGGTGTAATAATCGATGAGTTTTCCAATTCCAAGCTATACTTCTTGGGACGCATGTTGTTCTGCCTAACATCGAGGTGCTGACCAAGCAGCCGTCGTGCCAAGACTTGTCAAGCCACTCCCGCTAAACATTAGCGGGGAGACAGGAAGGTGGGGATCGTGATACGCCAGCTCCCCCAAGTGATAAACCCTCCCCCTTTGGTCCCCATTTGGGAGGCGGTGAGTGTCATTGCATAACTTTCTCCTTTTTGACATCTCTATCGCTGAATCTTCCTATCGCTGGACCTTAGTGCAGCTGAATATCGCTGTTCCTACCTATGTCAATATCCCTTCTTCCTCTTTAAGTCACATCTGCATGTGCTTCAGCATCAATCGTTGTAGGGACGGGTGGCCTGTCCCTTACGGTCTCTTCGTCGGCAACACTTCTGCCAGCCCCGTGGTATCAGCGACAGCACTAGCGACTACACCAGTCCTACCAATACCTGCTAATTTTAGCTCTGCCTCAACTTCTGCTGAAGCTATGCCTCGACCACCTCCTCCTTCTTCGACATCAGGTTTACCGCTGTCTTTGCCTACCGAGGGCGTTTTTTCATCATACAACGAATTGTTCGATTTCATCCAAGCGCACGCAAAACTAGCTGGTTATGCATTTATAATCGGGAAAAACGACACAAGAAAAGGACGGAAGATTAGAATCTTGAAAAGTGAAAACAGGAAAGCACGCCAAACGACATTCACCACAAATCGGCTCCAAGCTGCTGCTACCGGCCGGATATTAAGTCAACTCGAGACGCAAAATGTACCCCAACACTACTGTTTAGCATGTGTGCAACAAGGTCACGACCGAGCAAGTTGTCGAGTGTGTAGGTCTACAGGTCATACTCGGAGAACGTGTCCAAACAGGCCTTTTGAAATGCCTTCTTTGTAATTATAATACTTCAAATTAAGGCTCTTGCACCGAGATATAATCATTCAAAAAAACAAATTATAAGATGGTGTACAAATTGGCAGAATCGTGGGTAAACAAGGGGAGGGTTTATCACTTGGGGGGCTGGCGTATCACGACCCGAAGGTGGAGTTGCGCTTTGATTAAATCACGTGTTTGCATGAAAGGTCCCACCACGGAGCCAACTCCGAACATCCATCATTTTTGAATGGCCAAGCGCGAATTTTATTTATGAGAACCACATTCAAGAGCATTATCACTCCTACTTCACGATAGCCTCATGAACAGAAATCTTAGAGTAAACTTCCATCCAATCCTTGGGTAGAGCAGTTCCCGGCGCTGTTTGTCGCTTCACCAACCCGACTCAGCATGTAAAGCGCCAAACGCGTCTCCTTCCCAAATCGACGATATTTCGCACCACCACACCATGCCATTGTTTACCACCGCAACGTAGCACAAAACCCTTATATAAATCGCTAAATAAATCTTAGCGATTGTATTTTTGAACATCCTTTCTTGCCTGGGTACATACTTTTGTTTTCTGGTACATTTAAAACCTCAATTCGGCTTGTGTGCCTCTGCAACGACCCGACCAGAAACACACCGCGTCGATTCCACTCAAGTGTTGGGAATTCGACCGCAGCTACACCACATTGGCGCAAAACAAACACCGACCTCTGAATTGGCTTTAGAACCAGATAACTTCCGCACCTAATCTTCGAGCAAAAAAACTTTTCCGTCCTCGGAAACAATCTCAAAGTATCCAAGTCCACAAAGACGAAACCACACGTCCCGTATTTAAACGTAACGACAAACATCACAAACAAAACAGGTGACCGGGTGCACGACCACCACCAGCCATCATGGCGGAGGAGGGAATGGCAATTATGACTGAGGCGGAGCTGCGCAAGGCATACCGCAAGCTCTTTGATATGAGACCACAGATGACAATCCGTAAGTACTTGGCTTCGAACTCCGTCACGTTTCGTCGTGCAATCCACCGCATTGGTTATGGAATCTATGAGCTTTCAATATCCTTCAGACATAGCAAATCCTGATGGTTATTCTCCAGCTATGCTCCTCGATCTCCTCAAAAAAGTCAACTGGGACGAGAAGAAGGCAATGGTTAAACTCTACCACATCCGCGAAGGTATTGAAGACAACGAAGTTATGAACGACACACCAATTGATCTGCGTACACAGCCATCAGCTAGCGCAGAGGAGGTGTTCGCAAGGAAGCTGAGAAAAGGCAAGACACCACAAGAGCCCATCCGCAGATCGCCGCGCAAACCGTCATTGACGCCAAACTACGTGCATAGGAAGATGAATGGCAGAGTCAGACCAAGACTCGATGGT
Organism: Antarctomyces pellizariae; assembly: GCA_010623925.1. Lineage (NCBI taxonomy): Eukaryota > Fungi > Ascomycota > Leotiomycetes > Thelebolales > Thelebolaceae > Antarctomyces > Antarctomyces pellizariae. The sequence continues at coordinate 59,914 of WCAA01000099.1, forward strand.
TTTAGTACACAGGACTCTGATGAGGAGAGAAGGGAGAGACATGCGCACAAGAGGAGAAAGCTTGTGCGGAGAAGCACCATGACGCCTGCAACCTCAGGCACGGCAAACCTCGGTCGCTCAATGAGTGAGACGCCAATGAGCTTTGAGCTTGAGAAGAGATGCAGTGTCATTGATCGCGGCGAAGCAGAGAAGGCACTCGAGCAAAAGAGCGACACCGATTCCAGCGATGAAAAGGAGCAGAGACAGATAGCTCGTATTACTGAGGCATCAAAGAAGGCGGATCATACGACTGTTACGCCGTGGATTGGTATGCTTGCCGGTGGTCTTTATGTTAAAACGCTGGTGGTTACTGATGAGCTCGATTCTGCAATGAAGGATAAAGAAGGTGTGGTTGCCAATTATAAGCGCAAGGGTCAACTTAAGTCGCTGATTGATGTTACGGTTAATCGCGAGAAACTGTGGAAAGAGGGCTGGAATGGGAAGCATGCGACGAATGCGATTAAGTTTCTTGGCGAGTCGACTTGGGAGACGAAAACTAAGACAGGATACAAATCTGTCGGTCTCGATGGCGAAGTTCTAATGGTTGGCGACTGCGTGGTTGTCAGACCGGGCGTGGATGATGCAGCGCGGCACTCCAAGAAGAAAAAGAATCAGGAGGAAAAGTGGGCGTCGCAAATCTGGTTCGGAAGGGTGGTGAGCATGTTCTACGACTCTTCTATCAAAGATGAGGGTGATCGTGAGCAAGTCCATGTGCGTTGGTTCAGCCACGGCGGTGATTCGTTCCTCTGCGAAACTGCAGGTCCACGCGAACTCTTCCTTATCACACGCTGCGACACCATCCCGCTTTGCACCGTGGCCGGAAAGGTCCAGGTCGACAAGATCACAACCGCCGGCCCAATCGAAACTGATCCGAGGTTTCAGGAGGTGAATCACTATTTTTATCGCTTCCACGACGACGAAACAGAAGGTTTCCCACATTGCTGGGAGGACGCATCATTTCATGAGGATGACCCAGAGACAGCGATCCACATTGAAAGCGAGCAAGAGGAATGCTACTCCTGTAACAAGGACGCGCAACGCCTTGCAGACGGCTTAGCCCGCGGAAACAAGCACGAGAATCCCTTAACCAAGGAGGTGACGAAATTGTGGTGGGACGGTAAGCAATACGACATTGGCGACTTTGTTTACATTCAGCTAGAGGACATTTCTAAACCTTTCGATATTGGAAGGATTATTGAGCTGAAGAGTGCGCCGGTGAGAGCGAAGACTAGAAGAATTAATGGCGACTTGACTATGGAGGAGGCTTTCGATGTTCACGTGCAAGTGTTCAAACGGTATGATAAGTTTGCGGAGGACTACTTCAAGGTTGCCATGGAGTATGGAGGGCATACACCGAGAGATGCGAGGAGGCTATATCAGACGCCGAGTGAGAGGAAGTATGTTCATGAGCGGCTGATGGGAAAGTGTCATGTTGTGCATGGCGACCGAGGAAAGGACTTGAAGGCGTATACTTTGCTTCCGGACACATTCTACGTTCTTGACATGGTTCCAGAAGGCCTCGGTAGATCGCACGGAAGGTGGAAGAAAGATGACCTTCAGCCACTCTCCGAAGCAGACTTCAAGGACTCTTGCGACGCAAACGTCATGGCCAACGAAGCGCGCCAGCGCAAAGAGGAGTTTGCCAAGGCAGGCAGAAAGCTCCTAGCAATGGACGTCTTCGCCGGCTGCGGCGGTCTCACTCACGGCCTCGACGGCGGCGGCGCAGTCGAGACACGTTGGGCCATTGAATGGGACTCCAAGGCAGCAGCGACGTTCAAGCACAACTTCCCGCATGCAACAGTCTACAACGAGGATGTTAACAAACTCCTTCATCAAGCTCGCAAGGAGGAAGCAGGTATCGCGACTAAACCTCTGAGAGGCAGAAACAGAAAAGTCATGCCCAAAATGCCAAAGCGTGGTGAAGTCGACTTCCTCTACGGCGGACCACCGTGTCAGGATTTCTCGGGCGCGAATCGCTTCAGGAAGTCGAACTCGATTAAGAACTCGCTGCTTACGGTTTTCTTGTCCCTCCTGGATCATTATCAGCCTGCGCACTTTATGCTGGAGAATGTCCGCGACATGCTGCATCACCGCCTTGGCTCCACGCAGGTCAACGCGCATAAAGTGAAGGGAGGCATCGAATCCGGAACCGTGAAATTCATCCTTCGTGCCCTGACTTCGCTGGGTTACTCGGCACAGTATAATGTTATGCAGGCTGCTGAGCTGGGGTCTCCACAATCTCGTCGCCGTGTCTTCTTTCAGGGAACAAGATTGGGGATCAGGCTCCCGCTGTATCCACAACCCACACATGTATGTGGTGGCTCCAAGGAGGCGGTGAGCACGCATACGAAGTCTAGGGGCTACTCTGCGCCACATGCGATGGTTAGTGTGGGTGATGCTATCGCTGATCTTCCGGCGTTCGATTGGGGCGTTGTGATTCCAGAGGATGATAGGCAGGAGTTGAAGGAACGCGGAAGGCACGTCCGCCAGGCGACCTACCCTCTCGATAGGGCTCCAGCAGTGGCCCACGCAGTCGGTCGTCCGGTGCAGAAATACAAGAGCCCACCATTATCGCTCTACCAATCCTGGCTCCGATCAGGTAAACAGTCCCCGGGTTCTTTAGTCAAAAACCACTACACGATCTGGACGCACGAGGCAGGCTTATTACGCACTATGTCCATCCCAATGGGTGTGTGCACGAATCACTTAAACTCTTTGAACCCAAGCTATTTCACAGATGGCTTCCACGAGCGCGCGCGCAAGGCGCCAGCTTACTATGTTAAGAGGTATCAGAGGCTGGATTGGAAGGGTTGTATTGGGACGGTTATGACCGTTATGGACCCCACATCGCAAGCCTGTCTTCACCCTTCGCAGCGTAGGGTTTTGTCTGTGCGTGAGTATGCCAGGATGCAAGGCTTCCCGGACTGGTTTGAATGGGAGGATGGAACAGACGCCAATGGCAAACATAAGTTGCGAGGTTGGGATGGAGAGAAGGGCGCACAGAGAGCGAAGGATATGGTGAGACAGATAGGGAACGCGGTGTCTGGCTGCCATGGTTTGGCGCTGGGGAAGGCGATCTTTGAGGTTGAGTATGAGCGGTGGGTTAAGGAGGGTAAGCCGGTTATGGAACGTAAGGTCGTCGTGCGCGTCCACAGCGGTGTCTCTGTACCCGTTGACTCCGAGGACGATAGTATCTACGACGTGTCTTCTGGCGACGAAGACGGCGCCTTGGAGAACGATGAGTATGGTGGCCTCGGTAACAGGGGTTGGTATCATCAGAAGATCAAGCGCAAACTTCACATACGGGAGACTGCATCTCGTCACGATCCGATCGCTGATTCTAACCGTCTGAAATTCCGTCCTGTGGTTGAACTTAACGCTAGGGGCGGCAACAAGGTTGTTATCGGTTTCAACTCCTCCAGATACAACGAAGAGAAAGATGGCGACTTCAAGTATAGTTGCTCTAACAAGAAGAGGCGCAACGCCGACCTGGGGTTTCTGAGGCATGTCCAGTCTTCTCCTTCCGAAGAAGCGAATGAAGACAACGACAATCCACTCTCCAACGATGATGAGGACGGTGATGCATTGTTTGTCACGCAACTAGACCCTCTCAACGGCGCGCCACTGCGGGACGAGGTTGATGATGAAGAATTTGAGTTGCTTCTTGCGCAAGGCAGATTTGACGACGTGGATCTTGGGCAGTATGACGCTGCTAATGATCAATCACCATTCTCTCCAGAGTTAGCTTCACCTCGGATATCAAATAGTGTGAATGGCATCAATGGCACAAAGGATAAGGAGGATAAAGAGAAGGAGAAGAAGAATGAACGGTTAGATGGTGTCAATGGGACAAAGATCAATGGGGACACTATTACAAAGGACAACCGTATGGGGACTGTCACACCAGCTGGGTCTTCTAGCCCATACAAGAGAATTTCAGCCGTCAGGGCGCCAGCTGTCGCTGTCCCAGTTAAGGCAAAGAGGATGCAGTCGAGGGTTGGCATTTTTGCTGGTCATGTAAAGGCTGCTATAACCTCGACTGTTGCCAGACTTGGGGGCTTGGATGGCACGAATAGTGCCAACGAGGACGATGTTGAGACGATGAGTGCGGTGGAGGTGACCAAGAGGAGGAAGAGTGGTGTGCATGCAACAAGGAGATGAGCGATGATGTAGATAAAAATATGATTGACGATGGTGATGAGATGGGCGAGGATGAGGATGTGGCGGAACAGATCCTTGATGATATGGAGGTGGATGAGAAGATTAATGATCTTTGCAAGGTTAAGGGGCTTTGTGAAGGTGGAGCCAGTGTTGAGTCCTGGAGAAGATGGACGTATCGTCGGTGCAAGCCAAAACACATCAGCCTTCAGAATTGCTGCGGGCTTCTCCAGGGAGCCCTCTAGTCCTTAGATAACAGGATTAGAGGGTTTCCTCGAGTAGTGGGCCAGCAAGGGATTATCCTCAGGGGATACTAAGGACCTTATGGATTACATAGAAGAACTTGGTTGCATTTATGCATGCGGTCTTAGATGGCAGCGGTTCGATGAGAAGAGGAGGAAGGTGGATAGTGCATATGAAGAAAGAAGTGAATATTTGCACTCTAAAGGATATTCTCGCCTCTGAAGTCGTTGTGAGAGTTTGTTTCTAATCGCTTAATGGACAATTCACGTGATACAAGTTTATCCCTTAACTAGTTCAAGGTCGTATGCGGGTAGGGAGCTGGGTTGGAACCTAAAGGAAGCTAAACCTTCAACCAACTTTTACAGATCAGTAATGTCACCTTATACAGAATACATATTCGTTCTCAAGCCACCACCACACGTCAGCGCCGCATTGCCTGGACAAGCAATGGCGCAGCCAGTCGCCGGCACGCCCCCATTAATTTCATCATCGCAATAACAATCCCTTCAGTACTGGTTTCCCGCAATCACGAAGCCCTTTTTGCGACACGCATCACGGCACAGATCCGGCGTCATCAGAGTCGACTGGTTCGGAATTGCCTCGTAGTACCTTAATGTGCGATCAGCACCGGCATTGGTGTCCTTGTCATTATAGCAGCCCAGAGTCCGCGACTGCGGCCGCTTCATCACGTTGAGTCGGTCTGATCCACCGAACATTTGGGCCTTGTTCCCACCGCACGGCGACGTACACCCGCTCGTCGCGAGCGTGGCCGTGACCGGGATCGTGTTGTCGCACCAGCATTGATGCGCGTACCCGACGCCCGAGTAAATGTAGTTGGCCTTGTCGCACGCATGTTGGCACAGCTCGCGCGTCATGACTGTGTTCTGGTTCAGGATGACGATCTGGTTCTTCAGCACGCGCGCGGTGCCCAGGTCCATGTAGCATTCAAGGTCCTGGTAGGTGTCCAGGCGGAAGACGTTGAGGCGGTCAGAACCGCCGCACGTCGTGGCTGGCTTGCCCGAGCAACCCATAGTGCATCCCGAGGGGGCCTTGGCGTGGCCGTTCTTAATGCTGTTGTCACACCAGCACTGCCTGCCGAATCCAAGACCGGCGTACTTATAACTTCGCCTCTCGCATGCACCATGGCAGAGCCGCGGAGTCATCTTCGTTGTCTCATCTGGCAGATCGATACGGTTTGTGAGGGCGCGTGCGTTGGTGTTGTCGGTATAGCAGCCGAGAGAGGCCCAGTACGTCTGTTCGTCCGGACCGTCGACGGAGATGGCATATCCAGCCCAGATATTAGAGCAGTCAATATTGATGAACGTGTTCCAGACCTGCAGCTGCGTGATCGCCTTATCGAACTTGGTTGCAATGGTGCCACAACTGTTGCCTGATTGTACAACGTACCATGTCTTGCACTTTGGAGTGATGCCCGAGGAAGTTACAGCAGGCGGGAGCGGATACGACGTACCGTTAATGACGGTGGCTGTTGGCTTTGGGGCCGCGCTCGTGCTCTTCGTTGTTGTTTTCGTTGCAGGCGTGTGGCCAATGATGGATACGCAGACATACACGTCAAGCCAAAGAACGGTGCAGTCTGAGCCAACACTAGGGTCCCAATTGGTAAACTCCTCAAGTGTAATTCCGAGCAGCGGCAATGTCGTCACATACGTCGTTCTGCTTGACGAAATAGAAGAGGTCGCAATTAGCTACGGTGTGAAGGGAAAGCCGGAAATGGAAGGTCGCAAACAATGTTTGCTGGTATCCTGTCGAGAATTGAGACGATGTCGAGAAGGCGCGGGGTGTTTGCTTCTAGCTGCATTAGCGAACATCGTGAGGTGCATAAGCAAACATCTTGAGGCGCATGAAGCAAACATCATAAGCCAATTCCCCTCTTCGCTCCCCTCTTTACTTCCTTTTGTCCGATGTCTTCAGGAGGAATATATATATAGTTCATGAAAAGTACGTAGAAAAAGATCAGAGTAAATTATACCAACGACCTAATCCCTTGGGACGACTCTCTCCCCAATTAGGTTGCTCCATACGGTGCTTGGCTTCACCGGCGATGGACGATGAAGACAAGGGTAAGCTAACAGGTATGATGAGGGGCTGCAGGCCACGTGCTACTTACGTAGTAATGCCATTGTCAGTGCTGGTTGGGCCTTGAACAGTAGTAGTTGTTGGCTCCAAAGTCGTCAGTAGAACGGTCAGCGACTTGGAGGTTGCTGATGGTGTCGAGGACAACAATGTGCTCGGCTGAGGTTTGGGTGTCGTGGTGACTGGAGCGGGCTCGCCATATGCTTCAACGCAATACGAGAGACCCGGAGTCAATCCCACACGCTGGCTATTGACTGAAGGGTTCTACGGACACTGTTAACACCAGGTTTCTTTGGTGGCTGTAATTCTGAGGCCCTAAGTCTGGTGTGCAGTCAAGTTTGCGCAGCCCTGAAAAGGAGTTAACTTACCCATCTAACAAAGTCGTCCATGGTAATTGCCCAGAAGTCTGTGATGTCCTGGCAGTTTTCATAAACATCATGATCAATCCACCAGGTGCAATAAGACGTGGAGCCAGTACCAGGAGGATAGTAAGGCTCGCCGCCCAGAAGAACCACATCGCCACCTAGGGCGCTGACAGCAGTCGTCCCTTTTGTCGACGCACTGGGCGTGGCAATTGCTGCTGCTGCGGCAATATCGCTTGCGCGCAATCTTCCTGGTCTCGCCGAACATAGCGGCAAGCACAAAGCCGCAGCAGTGAACAATTCGCAAATCATTGTAGATCCTGTGAAGACCGACGACCCCCCAAACGTGAGGACGCGGTGGGCCCTTTCCGCTTTTATACCTGATGACATCCTTCGAGATCAAGGGGCATACCTCCGAGACTTTCCAACAAAGTAGAATGAGCTGCTTTCCGAGCGCGGAGCAAGCACGTGTTCGGCATCCTGGTAGAGTCCGAAAGCAACTACTTTTGACGCTGCTACTCATACCCTGCTGGCGAGCTTTGAAGCACTTTGCAGGCTGTTTTTCCCCTCGTTCCAGGGTTAGGGAGCTCAAGCGGAAGAGAAGACATTAGCGTTGCCACTAGGCATGTGGGAAGTTCAACGAGCAAATTTCGAGAAAACCGGGAAAAACAAATCAACGTTGACACTACAGAACAAGATAAACAAAACAACCTATGGGACAACATAACGAAATGAGCCAGGAAGATGCAAGCCCCTATAGCCATATGCTGCCATCATGCCACAGTTGCGGACTAATGCAGGTACAAAACATAGGGTTCATACTAATGTATGCAAATGCAGGGAAAATACAATGACACTGCGGAGAACAAACTCCACATCACATTCCTCGCTATTGTGGACATATATTGTCAAATACCAACCCACTCAACACAGACTTCGCACCCATTCCTGTACGGGAAATGAGTCTTCAGGGTCCGCTAAGGATATTTCATCAATGAAATGTCTCAGTCCAAGTACTTCGCACACAAAAGGGTCTGCTACGCATGTAGCAGCGCATTCACAAGTAGTACGCCGACCCTGGAGAAACGCGCTGTGCCTGTTTCTGTCGATAGTTTTGTGGAATTTGAAGCTAGAGCACGTTTGCGGTATGCGTTAGAAAGTGGTATAAGTAAGGTACCTGCCAGTCCTTGTATTGCACATGGTTGGCTAATGAGAAGAAAAGACCCGAAATGCGACGGGAATGGAGAACGACGATGGGGTCGCATAAACCTAATGAAAGACTGCACTCGAGCAATAGGCATCTCTCAAAATGAAAAAAAAAAGTATGAGTTCTGCCTTATGATCTTGATGGACATCTTTCAAACGCATGCTAGGAAGTCACGTTACCAAGATTTACGCCGAAAGGATAGGGACAGTGTCTCGTTACAAAATTAAATCTGGTAATCGAGTGCATATTATGCTACCTCGCGAGTAGGTAAGTTTATGTATTCTTCGAAGGACAAGAAAACCAATCCTTATTGTTGCAATTACGTCGGGTGAGTGACTGGCTGGGCGCACGGTAAGTTACGGAGTAGATAAAGCGAAATGTCAAATAGTCTTAATTGCTTGTCTATCTGGTCCTGTGGTTTCCCTCTCTTTTATGGGCGCGTACCGCCAGGGGTGTCTTTTGAGGATGGAAGGGTGCGGTCGCCGCTCTTGAAGGCATTGGTTTCCCGCTTGTCTTGTCTGAGGACGCGGGACTGTCGTTTGACTGCGGGAGCAGTCTTTCGTTCAACACTTCTTATCGTCGCTGCTGCTAACACGAACCCTCGAAACCCGGTTGCTTCTTCCCTTCCCATTTAACTTCACTTCCTCCACGTCCTTAGTCCTGCCCGCAATAATATACTCAACAACATGAATTACATTATTCCGCAGGTGCTTAAACATGTTCTTATGGCCAGTCGTCAACTTTTTTTTGGGGTCGTCTATGGTATCGTTATTCTTCTCAAGGTCTAGACAGGTCTCCATCGTGTTTGACAGCTGTTCTCCGAAGTGCTTGGTAAATGACGATATGGTGGGATATTCTCCTTTTGTTCTTATAATAATAATAATAATAAATTCTTACGCCGTTGGAGCCTTTTGGCCATGCGGTACTTCTATGATACTTGTGTAGGATGCAAATTCTGTAGTGACACACCAGAAGAGCGCCGGATGACGCAACTTTAGCCGAACATCTTTAAGGTGTACGCTGGAGCGTCGGGCGAGGGTTGACGTTGGGTTTAGTAAATTATCCCATCGGCCTCGCCCTCGCCGTCTCGCCCATCCTATTCTCGATCAAGCTCTCGCGCTCTTGCCCAGCCCGACGAAGTAGGCAATGCGACGCTTCCCGCTGAAGTAGCTCTGTGGCCGGCACTCTTTCCTGAGCGGCGAAGTTTCGTATGCTGTCCTGGCTTATTGCTGTGCCTTAACATATTGTTGGGCGTCCGTAGGAGATGCGGCCATCGCCACACGCCGTGCCGCTGTCACTGTGGCGTGGTTGCTGGAGGCGCAAGTGCTGGGTAACCATGGTGATGGATGCTTGGCGCCTCACGCGCCCCTGTTGTCCCATGTCGCACCAACCCCGGATGACTAAGCTGGTATTTGGCGCCTGATACCACTGGCCTGCCTCCCCTTTTCTTACGCAAACGCCTTCCATTCCTCCCTGGTCAAGAAGCCATCCCACTACATCCTTAAAAAGCAAAGCAAACAAGGCCACAGCATTGTGTCTCAACAACCTGGGCGAGATTTTGCTTTTGAGTGGTGTTTTGAGATCCCTTGTGCCAACCGGAAAGGCGCCCAAGGCACTCACTCCTGCAGCCACGAGACTGGTCAATCAAGAAATTCCTAGGTATTCGAAGTCTTTCTTCTTGGATTCGTCACCGAACCCGTCTTTCGCGTTGGCTCGTCTGATGCACCGCCAAACAGCGCCGGCTTCGGTGTAAAGCATAATACTTCCATTTTCGGAGACGTTGACGCTTTTGACACCGTTCCAATTTCCTTTTTGTACAGTTCTGATGCATTGAGGTACATTATAACCTACCCAACCCCGGCCAGTGTCTTTATGCGACGTGCAGATGTAGATGGATGCAGGGCACCATAGCCATACCTTGTCGTTAAGGACATTCCCTTATTGAAGAAACCCTTTCGCACGATATACCACGGTGTCACCTGCTACTACTGGGCCATTGAACAAAGTTTTTCAGCAGAAAGAGTGCTGGCATAAGGGGTAGCGGTCAACACTTTCTTGGACCGTTTAAATATTAATTAAAGAGAGCATTGTTTAAGGCTTTCTTATGTAGCTGTTTCGGGGGTCAATTTTTTACATGAAGTCTCATTTGAGAGTTTGTTCCATTTGAAGCGCTCTATATGCAAAATATCAGTTTTATCTTTAGAACGAAATTCGAATTACGGATATAGGAAATGCTCAGTCAGTATCCGCTTAAAATTGAATTATTATGATAGTTTCCCATTCATGCCTGAAATCTCAATTGAGCGCAAGCGGTTGTTTGTCTTGCTACCCAGCTCCTTCACTTGGTCTGCTGGCATTCCATGAGCGAACTTCGCCGCTTTAGCAACCTTTAAGACGTCGAGGAGGGCCAGCGGCTCGAGGATGAGACCGAATATAGCGAGTGGCGCATTGCCTGGGTCGTCCACAATTTTATGAATGGTCAGCGCGGTGTTGCCTGCGGCCCCAATCAGTGCGATGATTCGACCAACATTAGCCAACCCCGCAACTGAGCCGACCACGGTGCCAAGAATGGGAACCAATATAAAAACGCGCTCAAAAAGGCCATCAGGATTGTCTTTTGCTTAGCCGCAGTCCATTCATCTACAATGTCGTCAATGGTCTGCATGCTAGACACTGCCTCTTCCACCATTGCGATAGGTAGAGACACGGCATCGACCAAGTCCGGTGTGCTGCCTTCAAAGATCCCTGTCTGGATCATGTCAATGGCATTGGTACGATCGGGAACCATATTGGTCAAATTGCGACGAGCGTCGTCGACCACGTCTTTTGGGTTTATGACGTCGTCGCAGTCGTAGTCAGTGACGACAGGGAAATTATAGTCCTTCGCCATGTTCTGGCATTCACTGTTGCTGAGGTATCCGCCATATTTTCTATCTGCCCAAGTGATGAATGTTTGCTCGATTCCCGTCTCATTGTACAAGTCAGCATAGAACTCCTCGCTCTTTCCGTTGACTATTGTCCAGTGTACTGCTCTTCGCCCGCTTCCATAATCATAGGTGAAAGGATTGGATGACTCACGTTTGGAGTAGTCTGGCGGACACGGCTCGGTAATCAGCTTGTACGTGAACCCGGGCACTGTGCAAATTTTGCAGTTCCAATCGCTTTTCTGACAGGTATACTCACAGTACCTGCAGTACGTATCGGGATCTTCAAAGGCCGTATGACGACAATAACTGCAGCACCCAATCTCCTCCGCAACCACGCAGGTGAATTAATTGTTGCCATGCTCGTACATGGACTTGCTTACTTGAGTTTGTCCGCTATTTGCAACTGCTTCGGAATAAGTGACGAACTTGGCGTCGTAGCCACCATCCATGAGCTCATTGTAATTGTCGAGAGTGCTTTGAAGAGTGGTTTCGAGTGCCTGCAAAATGTATAAATTCAGACAGTGATATGGCAGCTGAGCCATATCGCGTTCGATTTTGTCAAGCGAAGTGTAGTCAGCCGTGCATGGCGAATTAGGTTTACCACTGAACTCTTCATCTTCCTCTTCATCCAGGCTATCGGGCCCGTTTGCGTCATCAGTGAAGTCTTGCAAATCGACCGCCCAATCGATGGTGCCGACAAAGTTCTTGCCTTGCCAATGCACCCGCCGCGTGGCTTTTGTGGTACGGGACATATAGCCTACCCACTCTGTTTGATTATATACCATGATGTCGATGTTGGACAGTGCATCATGAAATTTAAGGACATCAATTCGAGTTCGGGCAATTTTGTCGAGCTATCCATCCGCAATATAACCCCCTTGGCCTGTGCACATGCCGGGGGCCGCCAGAGAGGTGTTCTTGTCGCCAAGTGAGAAGCACTCAGGTTCTGTGCAACCTGCCTTTGCCATTTTGAATGAACGGCCGTAGCTACTTTCCCCAACAAAGATCTTGTTAGATGGTACCCCAGCTTTCGTGATCATAACGAGCGCATTCGTCACCTCGGTGATATTGACATGACTACGAAGACAGTTACCTGTTGGGCAACCATCTGATCCCCACAGGCTACCAGCATTCCATTGTCCATGGAGGTCATAGGTCATATACTAAAAAAGTGTCAGCTAATGCTCAAAAGTCATTAAGGACGGCCACGAAGCAGCATGGCGACATGAACAGAGCATCAGAACCCCATCCCACGGATAGGCAAAACATGCCACAATATAACCAAGTAACTTTGACATCTCAAAGATTGGAAAGCTTTTGAGATACCAGTAGGATGCTGGCGCAGCAATAGACAACGTCTTCCCAGCTGGTAGTGCTGCTTTCATTGCGATGAGAAATTTAAGATAGTTTGGACCGTCAGCTGGGGTTCCAGGTTGAGGAACATCCGGAATGTCCGTGGCGCCTGGGTACTCCCAATCAATATCCACACCATCCAGGTTCTGCTCGTTGAGAAACTGAACTAGTTTGGTGACGAATTTATTGCGGTTTGCAGGTCCCATGGCTTCTCGAAGGATGTTATAAGTTTCTGGTTCAGTCGAGTAGCCCCAACCGCCAAAAGATGTGACCTTCTTGACACCTCGTGAGCTCTTAAATCCATCCAACTGATTATGGTCGCCAGCAATTCAGACAGACCAGTCCGCAGAATTGGTTTCAGCAAATGCCTAGTGAATTATCGTGTATGAAGCGTCAGTATTCGCGTTGACGGAACGCAAGTGAAGGCAAGGACGGCTGAAATTCCTCGAGTCGTAGTAGCCAATCCATCCATGTTGAGCTGGTGCCGCGCCAGATATTATGTCTGCACCGCAGTTCGAGATACACGAACTCACTACAGGAGGAGCCGTGCCGGGATTGTTCGCTGGCCCTTGGGAGACCGTACAAAACTCTTTAGTCACACCGTATTGTCTCCAGATGTTGCAACCTACAAATATCTCATTAATTTCATTTGCCATGTCAAACAGGGTTGGATAACATACAGACGTTCAAGGGGCACGGGTTTTGTTGTTCCCATTTCCTGTCGCCAATAAATGTTCAACACACTTTGCTTGCGTCCATGAGCGTACAGCGGCTTGAACGGCGTCAGGATTGCCAATTGTATCAACAACAACTCCTAAAACATGGTTGGCATTGCGACTATCACCGCGCAACTGCATAACCGTCTTTTACGGACATCCTTCTGCCGCGATGTGCTCCAGGAGTGACTTGATGATAGATCCCACGGTCCTCCTTTCAAACGAGGAGCCGACATAAATACTTGCCACCGTGCCGTTGAAATATACAAAGCGGAAACTCGAGTCGCAGGTCGCTTCTTCTTCAAAATAACTCTGCAGATGCTGAAGGTTGCTGGAGACCTCCTCCGTCTTTCCAGTGGCAGCGCCGGCTCATGATACAGGGATGTTGGCCGTGATCTTGGTGGCATCGCGCACAATGTAAGGCGCGACTATCGCACCCTCGGCTCTGCGAACCAGCACAGGAGCGCCAACTTTCTCGGGCTCGAACAGTGCGTTGAGTGTTTTAGCGTCCCCCGGCGAATGTACATACGTTGATTTTTTACATGACATTGTTGCTAACAGGGCTGTTGAGGGCGAAATCCAAGAGCATAGGGTTGCCGCATAACGCCAGGCGGTCAACAGAGGTGTACACTGTCCAATTAGCAGGCGATGCATTTGAGTAGTCGGCGGGACTAGGATGTAGGTCAGAGCAGTAAGTGTCTGGTGCGTCTATAGGCGTGACACCGCCCACATACTCGACAGGCTGGCCCTCTATGTCAATTGCAGCAAGAGAATTGAATGCAAGACACAGCCAAACCAAGACAGTGGCAGCTGAATGAAACTGAAAAGTAATCATTAGGTGGACGTAAGTTGACGCTCCACCAACAAAGAGCTATGTGAAGAATAAGAATGTCGACGGAGATAAAGAAGGAAAGTGCGTATTGGAAGGGAGATTTGCGAATGTTATAAGAACAAAAACCTCATCAACGCCTGCTTTAAGCTATCATACTTCCCCAAACAGTTCCAAAATGCACGTACAATTGTACTTCGGAAACCAGGCAAACCCAATTATTCCGATCCAGGAGCATGGAGGCCGATAGCATTGCTCAACACGCTTGGAAAATTTCTGGAAACGCTCCTTGCGCGTAAGATCACCAACATAGCGGAAAGCAACGGACTACTCCCCAACTGCCAAATGGGAAATAGAAAGCACAGATCCACTGATACTGCACTTGAACTCTTTCTCAAACAAATCCACACAGTTTGGGCCCTCAATAAGGCCGCCTCAGTTCTCTCACTAGACATTGCCGGTGCCTTTGATACAGTCAACCATATGAGACTCATAGACAATCTCCGCATTAAGGGGCTACCGCAATGTCTCATCCAGATCATTGGCTCATTTCATCATCAACGAAGCACCACACTTGTGGTCAATGATGAGGAAATTGGACCAAGAAAGCTCTGTGCTGGCGTACCACAAGGCTCGACGTTATCCTCAATCCTGTTTCTATTCTATAACGCACCTTTACTCGAAATATTAGAGTCTACCAATCTGCCAATATTGCCGCTAGGTTTTGCAGACGACGTCAACTTGCTGGCATTCGGAAACACAACCGCTAGCAACTGTAAAATGCTGGAGCAAGCCCACGAACTTTGTCGACAGTGGGCAGAGACTCATGGAATGAAATTTGCCCTACAAAAGTACACGTTAACCTATTCCACCAGACAACATCTGCAAGACACCAATGCAGTGGCAAACCTAGATCTTGTTACAGTCAAACCGTCACAATTAGTAAGAATACTTGGGGTACTCTTAGACTCGAAGCTTAACTTTAAAGCACAGTGCAAGGCCACTGTCACCAAAATGTCTACCCAACTTAACGCTCTATACCAAACAACAGCATCTACCTAGGGAGCAACACTTTTGAAGGTCAGACAGCTTTATCTGGCCATAATAAGAACGTCACTCACGTATGGCGCAGTTGCATGGCACTGTCCCAATTTCTGGTCAAAGGATTGCGCAAGGGAATTACAGAAGCAGCAAAATGTTGGCTTGAGAATTATGCTTGGCGCCTTCAAACGTTGCCGTATCCCTCAACTGCACTCAGAAGCATATGTCCCCCCTCTACATCTGTGGCTCAATGGAAAAGTCACACTATTTCACGCCAGAACTGAAGCAAGCGGGATTAGATCACAGATACAGGATGCGTGCTATACCATACAGTATGCAATCCACGCAGCCAACGGCCGTAACAGTCGGTGACCACTAGCACCAATCACTATGCCCAGTAACATCAGCCGTCAATGGGCGTTGAAGTGACTGGGAGGATCGTTCAATGACTGTGCAGGAAAGATTAAGAAGATAGTACTCTAAGACTGGACAGAGTATTAAAAAGAAGGATCCAGTCATACTCATAGCCCGAGGGACATTGGAAAACAAAGTATCATCATGGCAAACACGTGGCCTACTTCAAAAATACTACAGCTACACCGGACACTGCAAAAAGTCAAAAGTTCAATACTTATCCAAATGCGGGCTCGCTGTATTGGCCTCAAAAAATTCTTGTACGGATGTAGAGTGCCTGATATAGACAGCCTAATGTGCAACTGCGGAGGAGGAAAAAAGACAGCTGACCCCATAGCAATGCTGTGCCCACTCGAATCATCTAAAAAAAAATGTACTTCTTGATGACTATGGGCGCCAGCAACCATGAAACGCACTAATTAGCAAGCCAATGCAAGCAAAACGGCTTGCCAGATGGCTCATTGAGTCCGAACACATTCAACAGTTTTCTCCAGCGAGAAAATTACTATATGAAAACGAATTGCAAGAATACTAGTAGATAAAATACGAAGGCGTGGAGAGAGAAAAAAAGAGTAGCAACAGGGTTTGAGGCAGAATTCTGGCTTCTGCCAAACATTCTTATTCCATGAACATTAGCAACGTGTGATCACAGAATCAAAGGACTCCAACAAGTCCTAGACGAGGGAGATTTTTGACACCTACGAGGTTTTTAT